>JAQIWP010002547.1:0-10665 GCA_034695525.1 Euzetes globulus
CCGACTCCCAGCACACCATAACTATTCTTTCCTAAGCCATAGACTTTGTCGTCTGATGTTATGAATAAAATATTTTTGAATTTTGAATAATCGTCGAAAACATAAAACGATTTGATTTTAATTTTAATATTTTGAGGTATTTTATCACAGATTTCAAAATCATCCAAAAGTGAACTCATTTTAAACTTTAATAAAATTTAAATTCAATTAATTAGAAAAATGAGTAACTTTTGTGTTAATTGTCGATTTTTATATATTAAAGACATTCCACGCAAAGGTGTAATGATTTTTACAGTTTTTATCTTTCTCTAATAAAAATCTAGATTAGATCAAATATTTACAACATTTTATTGTTTCAATCTCAAAAAATTCATTTTTGGTGTAAAATATGTACTCAAATATTTATTAGTTGCCATTTATTGCCTGAATTTTATGTGAGATTTATAGCAATGATAGGTTTGGCCAACTAGAGTAATAGAAACACTGATTACTTGATATTATTTATTATTTATATATCTATAGTTAAACAATCATGGGTTAAAATAAATTTGTTAATTCAGTTGATTTATCAGTGTACTTTGGCACCTGCAACGTAGAAAAAACTATTTTTTTTAGAAAACTAGTATAAACTTAAACATTTCTGGTCTACAAACAATAATTTCACCCTTTAAACGAATTTCGACAATTAAACGTATTTTGAATACAGGGTTGTTTATTTTTGTGTCAAATAAAAATTCGACTTGTTACCGTTCCATGTTAAAATACTAGTTTTCTGGATTTTACAATCTGATAATTCAAATATACACTAATTGAAAATCACGATAGAAAATCATAATAAAATGGAACTCTTTTTTGCATAGTTAGAATTGTAAGAATATTAGGAATTTTGTGCTAAGAGGTAAAGGACAAATCCCATGCTCATAAAATTTTGATCCAAAGTACCACAGCCAAAATTATGATTTTCCGATAGAAGAAGTCATTCTGAACACTGTTTGTATTGAGCATTTTTTGAAATTCCTGTGCATTATTTCGCTAGAGGGCGTTTAAGTTTAATTTTTCATTCAATGAATTCTAACAAATAAGACATTGTTTCAGACTAATTTAAGCTTGTTGAATCGATTGGTGACAGTTAAAACTTAGTAACTTTAATGGTTTTAAAGTTATAACCATTTTTTTAAAATAAAATATTTGAAATGTAATTTTGACACGTTATTTGTGGTTTTTCATCAAAATGATGAATTAAATTGAAATTATTTTATGTCACAGATTATAAATTTGACAAAATAAATAATTCGAAATTCTTTAAATTTTCTCCAGAATTTCGAATGAAAAATTTCAAATTTTTATTTTTTTAAATTTACAATCCAGAACATGAAATAATATCAAGTTATTTCATCATTTTTTTGAAAAACTACAAATAACGTCTCAAAATTACATTTCAAAATTTTTATTTTAGAAAAATAATCATAACTTTAGAACCATTAAAGATATTAAGTTTTAACTGTCACTAATCGATTCAGCATGCTTGATTTAGTCTGAAACGATGTCTTATCTGTTGGAATTCATTGAATAAAAAATCGGACTTTAACGCCCTCTAGCGAAAAAATGCACACAAATTTCAAAAAATGGTCAATACAAACAGTGTTCAAAATGACCTCCTCTATCGGGAAATCATAATTTCGGCTCTGATACTTTAAGGTATAATTTCTATGAGCCCCGGATTTGCCCTTTACAAGTTTCATAAATTAATTTTAAATCAATTTAATTTTTTTAGACCTGACTAGTCTTTGTATTTCTCAGATAAATCTTATAGTCTTTTTTAGGTATTTCATCTCAAAATATATCTAAATATTAACTAAATGTAGTTTTAATTTACAATCTGCGGTTATGACCGACAATTTGTAACCCATAATTCGACCCATTGTTCGAGTCTATAACGGTCTTTAAAGGTCAAAATTCTCGGCTCGCGAAACAATTAATTAAAAATAAAATCTTTTTTCCCGGCCTCTGGTAATAACTGATTTTTAAGTCTAAAACTATTGATTAAATTGTCCAGATGGTTGTAATCATTCATTTTTAGTCAATTAACAACAATCAGATTTAGTACTGATTCTAAAATTATGTCTTTGTTTACTTCTTTGGTGTTTCTCTTAATTACCTTATTTATAAATCTTAGTGAAGAAACCATCAAGGCAGATGGCAAAGCTGTTTTAATTACTGGTAATTAATTTAAGCTAGATCAATTTAAAAATAGTAACAATTATTTAATAAACAACAAATATACAACTAATAATCGGTTGAATTTGACAAGCTATATTTTTAATGTCTAATAAATCGGGTAGAATTATTTGATTATTAATTAAAATGGATTCAGCTTCGAGAGCCTTTTAAAAGCACCTTAATTATACCCAGGGAAACTACGTTGGAAGACCCTAAAGGGCAGTAGAATGGGGTCAAATGAACCACTATTTTAGTCGCCACTACTGAAAATTCCCACATTTTTACCAAAATATCCCAAATATTGGCAAATATTTGCCGGCTTTCTTCGCTCTCCATTATATAAATGATAAATTAATTTGATGTTTGAAAGGATGTGATTCTGGTTTCGGTAATCAAATTGCAAAACGATTCAATGATTTGGGATTCAAAGTATTCGCTACAGTCATGAACCCAAACAGTGCCGGCACTCAGTATTTGTTACAGAATTCCACTTTTCCACACAAAATGGTTATCTTCCAAATGGACGTCACTAAAGAAGATGAAGTTAACCAGGCATATGCAATAGTCAAACAGTATCTGGCAAGCAGTGGTCACGTGTTGTGGGCACTGGTCAACAATGCAGGCAAATTGTCACTTTCTCCCCTTGAATGGGGAACACTCGATGACTACAGATCTATGTTCGAAGTCAACGTTTTCGGTGTCGTTCGGATGAGTCGCGTATTTCTGCCTCTTATCAGAAAGTCTAAGGGTATATAAAGTCTCAAAGAATTTATTTATTGAAAATTAAATTGGGCAAGTTTAACTTCCAATAAATAGCTTGGGCAATTGATTAGGTTTTATAATAACATAGATTTTTTAAAAATACAGTCCGTTACAAAATGATAGGAACTGTCTATAAAACAGGGATCCACTGGAAGTAAATTCAAATGCAAAAACGCATTTAAATGGTTTTGTCGTATCATTTTTTGTTCGTTTTTTCAAAGCCATGTCAATTGCTTGCACATTTTCCCAATAACTTTTACAAATGTCAATGAATAGGTAAACTAAGTTATTTGCTATCAATTACTAAAAGTTTTATAACTTGTATATTTTAAACTGATAAAGTCACCATGTTCACCCACACTCAAACCCTTTTATATTTTACTATTACTTTTTACATGTAAACAATAGCCTCGGGCAGTTTCCTTTCCTTTTGAAACGATTTCGGTGTCCAATATGGACTTAATCCCGGTCGGCGCTCATACCTTACCCACTAATGAACTCCAATTCACAGATCTGACTATTAATTAAAGTTATAGGACCAAATTCCTTAAAATAATGGACAAAATGGCCTATTTTTGGCCGCTGTTACAAAGGACGGCTGCCGTTTTTTCAAGTCTGATAGGGTATCCCCCCCTTAGAGCCAATTTCAAACCTAAGGAGATATTCCAGGAAACTCCATTTGCAGACCCCTACAAGCTAGCCTTAACTGTAAATATTTTTAAAATCAACATATTTTCTTCTAGGTCGTATCATCAATATTAACAGCTACGCTAGCTTGGCATCCTTGAAAAACGCCGGATTATATTTTATGACAAAGCACTCATCCCTAGCATTTACCGAAGTGTTGCGCCGAGAAGTTAGTCGATTTGGAATTAAAGTCGCTTCAATTGAACCTGGTAGATTTGAAACCCCGATGAGTGCTTCAGTGAATAAGTTATTAGAGCTTGTTTCGAATAGAACATCAGATGAAATAAAGGAGGTGTATGGGGGCTATTCCGCTTTTCTTGAACATGTAACTAGCTTGAATAGTTGGATCAGAGGATCTCTAAATCTGGATATTGTAGTCGATTCTGTAATCGACGCGATTGTTAGCAACAAACCAAGACCAACCTACAGACCCATGGACATGATTATGAAAACAGTACTAGCGATTCACCTTTATCTACCAACCAAACTTGTTGATTTTATAATGAATCAATTGTCTAATATTCAAGAATTTGTGTCCCTTTTTGATTGAAATTCTGTTTAAGTCAACTTAATTTCATCCTAAATAAAGACTTTTAGGATTTATCACATAAAACCCAAAACATCTTGACCAATTTACTGTTAATTTATTGTTTATTCATTGAATAAGTTCACTCAATTTCAAGGTTTAATTTATTAAAAATCATACAAGTTTTAACTGAAAATAAGATGGTTGGATGTTCTATGTATAAACCCTTTTGCGCATGCAATCCTCTTTCAAATGAGAAATGTAATTTGGCCCGGCACATCAAGCACATAAAACGTGACTCACTTATAAATTATAATATCATATTATTTTTTTTAAAACCTAACCTGGAAGAAATTCTGTGATAACTTTAAATCATAGTAAATTAATTTGGTTATCTGTCGAATTGTACTAATTAAAACAAAACCGCCAGGATTAACCAAAAAAATGATGTAAAAACTTAATAATATTAAATAAATAAATGATCAATGCAAATATGAGTTTTATTAAATTAATTTAATAAAATAAAAACATTAACTAACTATTTATGGCAACAAACAAATTGAGTTTACGTTCAATAAAAACAAAGTTACGTTTGGTTTTGATTAAAATATTTGTTTAAAAATAAATTATTTAATCAAAGATTTAATTCTTGTCTTCATTTTCGGCCTAAAATTGCGACTCTTTTTGACACAAAATTTGATTTTTTTATTTCTAAATATTAATTAATTAATTTCCTAATTGTTTTGGTCAGGACTTAGCGAAGCCAGTGTTGCCGACCCATGGATATGTGTGAGGACAGGGCTGGCATGTCTTCAAAAATCTGGGCCCACTCTTGGAGCCGACGTTGCATATGTTGGGCTTGGGACAGGGCCCAGGCCTGTTTTGGTATTGGGGACACTGCCACTCCTTTGATTTGTATAATTCGTGCACAGGTTTCGGGTTTCGCATCCATTGGATGGCCTGCCATTTGGTCATAAAGAAGACGTCTTTCCGTTTGAGTAGTTCGTCGATAACCCGGATGTAACCCCGTTTGTGGTGATCAGTATTGAACCAGGCTGAGTGATAGTACAGTCCGAAGGGCGCCCTATTGGACTGGTAGTGTCTCATGAAGTTTTTCATAATCATATCGTAAACTCCGTTCTCGTCAGTCGGGTTGGAACAGGCGTCACCCATAGAGCACCGACCACCTCGAAGGTCTTGCCACATGACCATGCCAATTTCCCAAAATCCTATTAAAACAAACAAAGTTATTATTGCCAAGATCAGTTATAATGAAAAATAAGTACCTGGAAATGATTTAGTTGGACAGGGCGCAATCATGCATTCGTGATTCGAGGCAAAGTCGAGAGTGAAGGGCCAGAAAGGAGGGTTGTTCTCAAATATGGGCATGGTTGAGTCGTATGTGAAGTTGGCCTCGTATAACATCTCAAACTGTTTATTACCCCCTCCCTGAAGGAAAGGTGCTCTCATACCACGGATGTCCTCCAGATTGACGCCACCGTATAAGTTAAGTATCTCTCTCTGACCATTGATCTCCTTGTACCATTGATTCTTGCTGAATCTCTCGCCAAAACTGTGGCTGTAATAAAAAACAGCAAGGTTGATCACAGATTATTGAGTTATCCGAGTAAAGAATTCGTTTTTAGCTTTTAAAGCTAGCCAGGACTAAAGAAACTATTAAGGTAATATGTTCTAGATTCTAAATAGAAAATTAAGGAAAAATTTGCAAAACATACTTTACTCAAATTACTTTGCTTGACTAAAATTGTTTTAATTCTAATGTAATGTCCTTGGAGATAATAATGTAAATTAACAGGAAAAAATACAATAAAACTATTAATGTAATAAACAAGTAAGATTTTGTAAACAAGTTCGAAAGTTAGCATATTCTGTTAAACACCTTGATCAATTCTGCAATACTTACGTTACTGAATGTGATGCCAATTCATGACCTCTGGAATAGAGTGTCTGAACCTGGCCATAGTCTGTCCACTCATGAGAGACATAGTAGGTGGCTCTGATGGGACAGCCATTAGGGTTTGTTCGTTGGGGCTGGAATATTTCCTCATAGATATGCCAATTGATGTCATTGATGGCGTCATCAAATGTAATCAGGACAATTTGTGGCACTTGACTGACAGGTAGTCCCGCTTTATACCATTAACAACAATTGATAAATTAACAAGTTTCAATGATTTAAAATTATTTTACCAGGTATGTCTGAGGCAGCACAAAAACAATCTGGCAGACGGCATGCCTTCTGATTGCAGGCCAGTGCTGTGGAGAAGGGTTCAGGTGTTCTGTATATGGGAGGTGGTCTCTGAGGTATTGTCTCGCGCCGGACAGAAGTGATTTCCGGCTGAATGTTATACTCGGGCTGTTTTGGTGGCAGAGTTCGGCCACTAATGTTCTGTTGACGTCTATCATTCTGTGCTCTCTGTGGTAGTTCGCGTTGGCGTTCTGTTGTCTCCCGTCTGGGCACAGGTGTCGTTGTCCTGACCTGTGGTGGAGGAGTTATGGGGAGATTCCTTCTGTTGTGATCAATAGGTCTTGGATTTGAATAGCGATTGACTGCAGGCGTCGTTTGTTGAATGGCAGGTATGCGCTGGAAGTCTATATTGTCATCGATAGGGATCTCCTGAACCTGTGTTCTGTTGTTAACAATTATATGTATCCTCTGTCGGGGGGTGCGGTTGGGCGACCGTTGTGATTGTGCCAAATCAGCTGCTCTTGTCAAGTTTTCCCTGATTTGTCTCTCGTGACCAAGTTCTGGTCTGTCGTGTTGTGTTGAATATGATGTGTGCTGGGGATGGCGTTGGATGGGCTGATACCGGCTATTAGCTCTGGCATCTGTCAAAGCCAGTTGTGTTCTGTTTATTAAAACTATTTGACTTTCGGTCAGTCCTCTCCTAATATTCTGTTTCACTTCACTATTTATGGGCGCCTTAACAAAGAGGTCGGTCTCTTCATCACCAGGACTGTGGTCAGGAGCAACCAATGCGAACAGACTGCCGGGTCCATCGTTCAGATGAACTCCTCCATTCTCGTCTATTATGGCAGTGATTGCTTCATCAAAGTTAGGTCCGTTCAGATCCTCTCCATTCACTCTATTATTCTTCTGAGGCTCGTTCTGATTGGCGTCGTTCTGAGGCAGAGGTAGATCTTTGAACGCCGAGTCCGACACACTCGTACTCATTGAGACTCTCACACCGGACACACTTCGACCTAAAAGGGATATCCAACTTAATTAGGTTTTTTAAACTTTAAGAAAGACCAAGTTATTCATTTCCTTTCACTTTTTCACAGTTTATCCTGGGTTTATGAGACAGAGCTTTGCCGCACCAACAGCTCAGCTCAGGTCTAATGTTAATTAACACAGATATATTAGGGACAGCTAAGACATTAACTACATTGTTGTTTGTTTTAAACCGAGGATAGACTGTATATAAATAGCAAGAATAGCCAAGGAAATATTTTATGTGGCCATCCATAGCAACTTTAATTATTTGAGACATGATATCTAGACTTAGACTAATTGATCTTAAAATGATGTTTGAAATGTGTCCCTGTTGTTTATAATTTTGCTTACCGACGAGTTGTTGTCCAAAATTGCGTTCCTGAGCATTGATGACAGTCCGGGACCGCTGCAGGTCTACGAAGTCTTCGTTATTATTGTTATTATTAAATTTATTTTCATTATTTGGTTCGTTATTATTATTATTATTAGTATTTTTATTGATTAATAAATTATCGAAACTATTTTGAATGTTCCGCAAGTTTTCATTCTGTTCGTTGTTATGAATTTTAATCTGTTGTCTAATGTCTTCTGTATTGTAGTCATACAGTGCGTCACTGGACCGGTCCTCTTCTGGCGGACCACTAACACTGTCCTCTTTAGGGCTGAGATTTTCAGCATTTTTCACAGATTCTGTGTCTGCGTCTGAAATGAAATTATAGAAAAAATTAGAGATATTTACATTAGATAAAAGAACATTTTAACTTATGAGCTTGGTTAAACCCTGCTTAAAATTGCTAAATTTTAGTCGAAATACCCTTCCTACACTAGACATGATATCTAAACTGTAATTTGAAGAAAAATTTACCCTGAACTCGTGTACATTAGGCATCTTTGATGTAAGTTGACTAAATCATCAAGTTTTTGAATATCACGATCAATTCTTTGAGAAAATAATTTAATATAGGCCAGAAATTATTTTAAACTACTTTTAAGTGGATAGTTTTTTATGGTCCTCCTCTCTAGCCTTCACAGTTAAAGAATATAATTAATTGACAACTTTTTATTTCATTCCTAATGTGTTGTGATTATAGTCTTAGTGGCAATAAATCTTTGATAAACACATAAATAGATAATCGACTCCAAAATGTGTTAACAAATCAGATAAGAATTTCATTATTTTAATCGTAATTTTATTAATTAAATTCAAGTTCAGAAAACTGAGAGCTCAACAGATTCTGAGCCCAATATGTAATTATCGGACAGTTTCTCGGTTTCAAAACGAAATATTTATTAATATTTATTATTAATAATTTTATTAATGATTTTATTATGGCTTTGAATTGAAATTTTAAAGCATTTAAAACTACAAATTTATAACATTTCTTAAGCATTTTCTCCATTAAGTATTTTGGGGGAGAATTAATATCTTATAATTATAACACTTGCCATCTGAATGAGTGGGTATATTATGTGTCAAACTATTAAATTCATTTTTGTGCCTAATTTTTTGTTGCATGGATGAGCAAGCTGAAGTATAAGGAAAAAAAACAATTTAGAATCTTCTAACTATTGTAAATGAAACAGTGAATTTTCATCAATAATTGCAAGGGCCTATTAGTATGGTAAAGACGTAGAAGGAAGTCTTGTATGAATGAAATAGCGATTATTAATTGACCTTGCTCATCCTATATTTATTATAATCAGCGGTTCTGGTTATAAAAAGGTAGATTTTTAGCCGCTAGGTCTTTAGCAATGCACGATTTCGAGCATAATTTTTTCAGCGCGTGACTAAAAAAATGCTCAGATGATTCGGGTGACGGCATCTGATGTGTAATTAACGCCAATAATTAGCATATTTTTGTTACAAAACGATTCACTCGCTTTGATTCATTATATTCCTGCGAAAATTGTTTGTAAATAAAAGTCTTTTTCATTTTTATTTTCTTTCTTTTTAGTAATTATTTTGAAATTATTTCATAAATGGAGAGAAAAAAAGTAGAAAATTATATAAAAGTTATACTCATTTCGTGTTTTGAAAGTCAAAAATGTTTGTTCATTTAATTTATTAATTTTCTGAATGAAACTTCTTTTGGGAATATCTTTTCTAATCTCTGATAATGATCAGTGAAGTTTACTTTCTCATCATCAAAATCTTTGATGATTTAGTAGCCTGATAAATTAGAAGCATCTCAATCGGCTATTGGGCATTTTTCAATTAACCTTTTTCTTGTAATTAAAAGGTTATACTAAATGTGTAGTCATTAGACTCTTGTGATTGAAATGAATTTTAATTAATTTAATGTTTCATTGATTTTGAACTTTAAAATTCAAATGATTTTGTCAAGATTGTCCTCGAATCTATTTGAAGAATGATACTGATATTTAATCAGTATGTAAATACTAGATTATTTTAACTGATCAAGGCTTTTTTGAAAAAGAAGCTAAATAGATCAATGAGCAGTCTATTTGTTAATGAATACTTGTTCAAATACTTGTTGCCATTATGAAAATATTCAAAGACGAAGAAAAAAAGAATAAATTTTTGTATCAAGGTATTATAAGAAAGGTTTTGTTGAGATTTATATTACCTTCGACCAGACAGACCACATTTCTGGGCCAATCACATGTTTGTAGCTCTGATGAGAAGCGCAGACCTCCTGTACAGGACTCGTGAAGGGCTTCGCCGAACACACAAACAAAATATTTTGAACAGTTATTGTGATCCGCATAATAACCAAACTGTTCCGGACATTTGAATGCGACTGATGACTGACTATTTGTTTGTGAAGGCTCAGAACTTGCTGGTCCTGCAATATAAGCAATAATAATTGATTATTATATAGGCACTTTTTTTAATTTAATCAAGTTTAAAAATATACAAATAAATTCAATTAGATCTGTTGTCCAAGGTAATTGTCAAATTTATTTGATTGATAAAACATTTCTAAATAAGGGATGTTCAAAAGGTAATTATTATCAATTTTAATTTATACATGTATACATTTTACAGTAAAATCTATACTCTAAAATGATTTATAAGGACAACGTGATATCAGAAATAAAATATTCCTAGATAACAAAATAATTAATTAGTTAATTATTTAGTTTTATAATTATTATTTAATAATTGGTTGCCAAAGGTTATTCAGCTATGACATTTAATTTGAAAGAGAGAGGGATAGGGAGTGGAGAGAGAGAGAGCTTTTTAATTGTAATAATGATTTCACTAAAT
>JAQIWP010002548.1:0-10661 GCA_034695525.1 Euzetes globulus
AAATAGACTCTATTTGCGCATGATATATTTTTGAAGAATGTCATTTTTTTGTGTCATTTTCCACAAGAATGAAATAGAATATTCTAGAGTAATGTCCAAATCTCGTGTCAGATTCATTAAATTGAACAATCGTAATTTATTCATAAATCATTAAGTTTAAAGATTTATTTAACCTGAGATAAAATGAAAAATATTCCAAAAATTTCCATATAATTTTCAACTTTGATTTTTTTGTCAAATGTATTTTATAAATTATTAAAATTTAATGTCTATTATAATTTTGTCAATTATTCTAGAATGTTCTAGAAATCATTAGAATTAAAAAATATACGCTTTTAAAAACTCGAATTACAAATAAATCGATTCTTGTAAAAATGATAAAAAAATAAAATGCAAATATTTATACTATAAAATATAATAAAGTTTATTAAAGTATATAATATTAATAAAAACAAAGATGTGATTAAACCTAGATTTTTAAAGTGACCGCAAGTTGTGAATGTCAACACAAATCAATACCAACTAGATAAAAAAAATCTGAAGTCAATTAGATTATTTTAAGGAATTACATTCAATCAATTCAAATTTCAATGAAGATTCCGATTTTAATTTATTTTATTATATATAACAATAAATTACAAGATTTTTTCAGAAACCTTCCTTTTAAAATTTTATTATTTTTCTTTCTTATCAATGTGCCAATTAAGAAATTTTGTCTTTTGTTTAAATGATAATGTGGGTAGGAATGCAAAAAAAAAGAAATAATCTCATTTTAGGAAGAAATATTTCCCAAATAATTTCTCTATGGGAGGTCCACATTAAACCTGAATGAATAGAAAAGTAGAACGACCAACATATTTATAGTGGTTATGCCTATGCTTGAAAAATGTGGCAGATCATTTCACAGTTCCCGTTTAGCTTTTTATGAATACTTTAAATCATAGCATTCAATCAGTCGCTCACTTTTGATGTCTGTTCTCTTCTAATGATTAATATTATATATTTATATGAAATTATATTTGAAAAACTTTAAATTAGTGTTGGCTGAGCACTAATGGACGACTTCATTTATACAAGGTTATTGCGAAAATATGTCTCAATACCTATCATAGTTTGAGTTTTAATTTCAATGAATTATTCATCTGTTTTGCAGGAAAAGTTTTCAAAATTATTAAGCAATTTATTTTTAAAAATCTTTTGAATTTTAATTATAATAAGTATATGCAAGCTCATTTACTCTAGGCAATATATAAGAGGAACTTACTAAGATATCAGGTCATAGCTAATAAAACAAGTAAAATAAACAAATTTATAGACCATAAAATATTCAGGTATTATATGAACTGAATTCAATTGAAAATTCAATTTAAATTCTGATTTCTTAAGGCATGGCTGAAAACATTTATGGTTTAACTGATCCGAACAATAAAGCAATTGTTCAGTCGATTCGTTCAAAATTTTTATCAGAAGCCAAAACTAATCCAAATTTGTATCATCCGATTGACGTCGAGAGATGCCGATCAGAGGACTGGCAAATTGAAAGGTTCCTTCTGGAAAAGGACATACCAGACGCAGCCTATAAAGCTCTGGTTAAAGCCATGCGATGGAAGAAGTCTATTGGCGTACACGAGAGGGACCACAAATACTTTCCCAAAGAATTATTTCTAGTTTTTGGACACGAAAGAATGAGCCGGGATAGACAGGGCAGACTTTGCATGTGGCAATCATCGCGAAACTTCCGGAAAATACCAGAATTTAACGAATTGATAGTTCTGTTTTCAGCTTTTCATCTAGAATATGCTGACCGTAAGGCAGGAAATAAAGGTTTCACATATATCACTGATTGCAAGGTAAGCTCAAATATTTGAACCTGTTCTAACACTTTTTTCTCAATAAATCTGTTCAATTATCTAGGGAAATTAAAAATCTAGTTTTGTTTAATTAAGAATAATAGAATAATTTTGTCATTCATTACTTGTAGGACATCTCGTATAGTAATGTCGAATTGTCCTTGGTAAAATTCGCCATTGAAATTATCAAATACTATCCTCAGGTTATAAAATTCGGAATTAATTTAGAAATGCCTTGGTTACTTGTTTCAATGGCAAGAGCACACGAGACTTTAATAAGATTGTTTATCGCTGCAACTAAAATTAAGGTAGATGAAAAGAAAGGTGTGCTCATCAAAAGGGAACAGTTGACTGATTATATCGATATTGATGTCAATGATATTCCGGTCAGTTTTGGAGGAAACCGGAAACCAGTTTACGATTTAATCGATGATATGTTGTCTTTAAGTCAATGCAAACACTTGGACTTCACTGACAAACAAATGAAAAGGTTTTATAAAGTTTATAATTTTGAATAAAAGGAATTCACTTAATTATCTTCTTATCTGAATTATTATGGAAACTTAAAGAAGATTAAATCCATTTAATAGCTTAAATCTAATCTTATTTTTACATAATAATTGATTGATTAAATATTTTAAGCAAGTTTATTATATCAAATTGAAAGTATATTATTCAATTGTTTTTAAGCTTAAAATAAAGTTATTTTAAAATGTTTAATAAATTAATAGCAAAAGCAAATTTATAACTAGCTAATAATAGTGAAATATTTTAAAACAGAAAATCTAAACTAAAAATTATTTTCAAAATATAGTTGTAATGACCATTAAAACAATTAACAAGATAATGAAATTGTTTTATAAATAATTAGACATCTATGAGCATATTTTAAACTTGAAAATGTGGCATGCTCTATTTCGTCCGATCTATGGTGTGATATGGAATAAATAACAAACATTCTTTGCTTTCAAATGGTCTAGGCCAGATTTAAGTTTTAGGAAAAAATGCCCCTGTGATTTGTGGAAATGTTATACTCCCTTCTCTAAAATCGATTACCTTGACCTATCGATTATTCGTGATTATAAACTAGTTTCCATTTCATTTAGCATAAAATCGAAATATTGTGAAAATTTTCACAATGATCTTGATTTATGAAATGCAGTTTATAGATTCAGTTTTAAATTTAATAAAAATATAAAATTTGTCAAAAATTTCCTTACATTTTGTTTATTAATCAATCATTTTGTAAGCGAATGAGGAAAACCCGAATTTAAAGTCACAAAATTTTAATTTATTCATTGCGTAATATATTTTCTTTTTATCTTGATTTTCTGTATAATTTTCCTCTTTATAGAATAATAACTTAATGATAAACAGAGTGTAGGTTTAGTTATTTCTGTAATAATTATTAATTTTTTTATGAAATAATTGATAGAATTTTATGAATTTTTAAATAATAGATAATTTTGACGAATTATGATATCTTGATTGTCATATTAAGTACTTTAGAATTGAATTAATTATTTAAATGTCAGTCAAAATAAAGGAAATATCGTTAGAAAACTTAATTAAATTTTCGATGAGAACATTCAGGATCAATTTAACTATACTTTTGACTTTTTTAAAATAAATGTTAAAAATGTTAAAATTTTGGGAAACGAATAATTTATTTTTACAGAATTTCGTTCCAATTCTTATTGTTTATACTCTCTATTCAATCGCTCGAAATTTGTTTGGCCCTGCCAATTTAACAAGAGTATGTTGTAACTAGAATAATAAAGTTAAAAGTAGTTTATTTTGAATTTTTTCTCAGTACAATAACCCAAGTTTTTTTCTTTCAATTATTGTTCTAGGATTCGAATAAATGGAGACTGATCAATAACAACTCAAAAGGTTGTATCAAAAAGGAGAAGGTTCCACATTTTCTAAACGGTTGGACAGTCCTACTCGAGTCCAGTGAATTGTCAGAAAGCCAGATAAAACCGATAACAGCTTTGGGAAGAGACCTAATAGTGTTTAGGGGCGCCTCAAACAAATGCTATGTATTCGATGCCTATTGTCCTCATTTAGGGGCCAACTTAGGTGTTGGCGGAAATGTTGTTGGAGACACTGTTCAGTGTCCTTTTCATGGCTGGATATTTGATCAGAATGGACAATGTATTCACCCCCCACAAATTGAAAGTGCGTACCATTTGATTGTTTTCGGAATTGTTATATGTCTTTCAAGCATTTCTTAATAGGAATATTACCTTTTAGATCCAGGCCAATTTAAATAAATTTTATTTATTCTTTGACTTCTAACTTGCTTACTGAGCAGAATTGATCAGGATATCATTTATATGCGAATAACCACAATTAATTTCGAAATTGAACTTACTAAAATTTTTGGGAATTGTAAATTAATTTGAAATTAATGATTTATTTATTTATCTATTATTTCTGTTAAATAATCTGCTTGTATACTAAATTTCATTAATTAATCACTTTATTAATTCAAATTTTATTTCTATTCTTACTAAAGTTACTTTAGTAAAGTATCAAAAGCATCTTTCAAATTTCATTGATTTTCATAGTTACCATTGGAAGATTAAAGTGATTTGATTTTCAAATTAGGAATATGTAAAATTTGTTTAAATAGGCCTGGATCTACAAGGTAATATTACTATTAAGAATAGAATGAAATTATTAATTAATTATTAATATTTTAAACTTAGTCCAAGTTATCATTTTGTGGAATATATGGTTTAATCTTTTAAATTCTCTTTTTTAAAGATCAAATAAATCCACAATTGATAAAATATGATGTCCTGGAAATTAATGAATTTATTTGCGTTTGGTATCATCCTGATGGAAATGAGCCAGATTGGTTTCCCGAACCGTATCATCAAATCAAACAAAGTAAAATGATATTCAGAGGAAAGTCATTGAATATCATGCATTGCTATCCCTCGGTATTGAATTTTCTCGACAAAATATGAGCTTATATAATCTTGCAAAAACCCTTTTTCTCATAGGAGGTTCTTGAGCACTGTGCTGATGTTCAGCATAATAACCATGTACACTTTGATCACAAATTATTGGCTTTTCATCCAAAAAATGGATTTATATATAAATTGTTCCGTAATTTGATTAAAATTGAGTTTCCCCAAGTTAATTGGACACCTGGAAACAATTGCTCAAGACATACATCTAGTCACTTTATGGCCATAAGGGTCAGAATATTAGGTTATATAGCCCTGAACTTCCGAAATTACTCCCAATGTATGGGACACTCTTTGATGAATTTGAGAACTGAATTCGATTTCTTTGGGAAACGTAAAGTGTTCACTACATTTGGCCTAGTACAAGCCCAAGAACGGTTATGTTTGGTCAAGCTCAGGGTCTATTCTGAACCAGGAATACTTAATAATCTACTAGCAAAGCATTTTTTAGATAGCTCTTGTGCCATGGTGAGAAAATAGATCATCACTTATACTTTTAATTTTATTTTTTCATTACATTAGTTTGACATGGATGCTGTAATCTTGGTCAATAGAAAATATTTGACTCAGTATACTTTTGCTGAAAAAGAAAAACCATTGAAGGAATATAGAGAATGGATTAAACAATTTTATTAGTATCTTGTTTAATGCTAGAGTGATAGAGATGTTTTTCGGTACCTTGTCTATTTCCTCGCCTTTTCCAATGAATGCTATACTCAAGATTCTGCATACAAATAATCAAGAAACTATTTTAAGTAATTGGGTCCTAAAATTGAAATTAAATTCAATAAAAATATATTTAAATTGAAAAATTAGATTGTTTGTTTGAAAATAGGGTCATCGAGCGTGGTGACCTCTAGTGTTTAGCAAGCTTCTTGAATTCAGGGTCGGAACAGCGGATGGTTTCTCACCAAATTTTTTAAAATTTCTTAGAATGGGAAGGGGGCTCAAGTAAAAATTATGTAGATGATTAAAATGAATTAAAATGATATGCTAGGGGATTTTTCAACCCAAAAAGAAGTATTTAAAAATTGACTTGGTTCGCTTTGCATAAAAAAATTCAAAATAAATGTTCAATTAATAATAATTAAAGTAACGAGTTAGAATAGCAATTTAACTAAGATAATCAAGAACATTTGGAGATTTTGCTATAGGTTGACACCAGAGATGACCAATGAAATTTTTTTTAGTGGGTATGAAGGGGTATTTTGCCAAAAGTCCTGGGGTATGGGTTAGGGTAAAATGGCGGACGGAAATAGCGCCGGGAACTGCCATTTTTTCTAAAATAGGATTATTTCGAGTGTTTTTAAGCTCAAATCAGCCTATTTATTGTGCAAGTTTAAATGCTTAATTCCTTCAAATAAAGACCAAAATGGAGGATTTTCCGGCCGCCATTTGCAAAAAGTCTAATTTTTGGTCGACATTACCTAAAAATCCTATAATTTTCCCAAAATATGGCGGATCGCTTCGCTCGCGGGAGCCTCGAGGGGGTAAATGGGTTTTTCAGTTTACGTAGGAAACGAAATATAGCCCCCTATTGGCCACCTCTGGTTGACACTAAATATGATAGTAGCGATATTAAGCAAGGATAAACACAATTTTTCTTTTGGCAATATTTTTACAAGTTGAACAATTTATTTAATATTCATTACAATTAGAAATTAACTGAAATAGCTTAAATATCAAGTTTGACCGAGTCAAGGTGTGTAGATAATTTATTTTGATCCTCTCGATTCTGGATACGTCTGCCCTTAAAGTTGACATTGATTTTAATTATTAATACAAATAAAGTCAATATTTTATAAACAAAGCAAAGTATAATCAGTTTTATAATATTTGGCCAAAAGTCGTTTGTATCTAGGTCAAAGGCCATGAGTATAGTAGACCAAGAGTCTTTCTTGCAGCGGCCAAAGCCATAAATGATTAAAAAGACGCACTCGAATGCAAATCTCATGTAAGACATTGAACTCAAAATATTTAGAGAATAATGAAGGTCTTTAACCGGTGTCACCAAATTAGCAAGTATAAATATTAGAAATTGAAATAATACCGCATATAGCAAGGAAGTTTTTTTGTTCCTTGGTGATATAATTGCTCCGATTTGTGCAATACTTTGGGCGCATATTAATATCAGCATGTTCATTGAATAGTAAACTACATATATTTCAAGACTATCATAGAAATTTATGATCAAGCAGAATATTAGTGTACTGAACATCTGTGGAATAATATCAACAAGTGTTTTTGCTAATAAAAACGAGCCTGTACTGTACCAACCTTTTGAATAAAAATTCAGTTAGATTCATTTTGGAAATAACTCATTCACTAAATTAATCCCAGAAAAGACCCTGCTAGTTTTGAATACCATTTTAAAGAGGTTAAGATTTATAATTGGAATATATTAAATTTCCCTAGAACAAATTGATACCTTTTAATTAGCTAGGTAAATGTGCTAAAATAGTAAACATTTTTGTACCGTTTCTTTGTTCGTTGTGAAAAACATTATATTCTGTGCTGAATGTAATTGAGATCCAAAACAATGATATAAAAGCAATATTGGTCATGCTAACACTGATGCACTTGATGTTTTCTCTTATCAAATACTCTTGGTGTATTTCGTCCAAGGTTTGGGTACAACCAGCCTCACCCAGGTCAAATTCAGTAAGATTGCCCAAATCAATACATCCGTCGGGAATTATCATATCAGGGTTAAATTTGACTCGGAGTATTATAGCAGATAACTGGATGAACAAGATCATTGCCAGTAAGGACTTCCACTGACATTTATATGTATAGATCATTGTTCGCATCAAAAGTTGCCGGAAGTCTTTGAAACTGAATCTCTTTGAAATGTTTGCATTTCCACTGATTTGTCGCATGTTTTCAGTCAAACACTTTTCATACAAAGACTTATTTTTCTCATTTGTTTTGTTATTCATTCGAACTATTGATTCATTATTTGTCTCTTTGTAGCAGTTCTTTAGAAGAACTTCAATTGGGATCTGATTTTCAGTGCATTGGATGTGACAGTCATTGAGGTGTTGTCTGAGATTCAGTGGTAGACCTGAATAGACCAAAACCCCTCCTTTGGCCAAAACATACACCGAATCAAATATTTTAAACAAGTCTTGATTTGGCTGATGTATGGATGTTATGATTGACATCCGGTGCGAACGCGACAGACGTTTGAGGCAATCAATAACCACTTGAGCCGAATGACTGTCCAGACCACTGGTCGGTTCGTCAACGTATAAAATATTAGGTTTGATATAAGAGGTCAGTTCGGATGCGATAACTATTCTCTTCTGCTGACCGCCACTACAAGACTCTACTCTATTGTCGGCCGTATCGGAGATCAATAGCTCTGACATTATGTTATCGACAATGAAATTGTGGTCTAATTTTGTTACTATTCGTGAGTTTTTCAGCTTTGATGCATACAAAAGGGTTTGCCTAACAGTTAGTCCCTCTAATAAATGTTCGAATATATTCTGTACCACAAAACAACTCTTAAATCTTTGATTCGGTACTAAAATCTTGGAGTTTACGCTCAACCCTTTTAAAAACCTTCCGTTTAAACTGTTGATTAGTGTTGTCTTTCCGGCACCGGACGGACCCATAATAGCGTTTAATGTATTTATTTCGAAATAACCGCTAATATTATTTAAAAGGTGACTGTGCTTAGAGCTGGTCATATTAGTCATGCTAATTTTGAGGCTTAAATCAATCCATGATATCATCATTTCTTTCTGTGGTGCAATTGATTTCAAATTGTACTCGTTAATTTCAATACCATTGTTATTATTATCTTTTTTATCATGATTAAAATTATAATTAAGTTCGGTGAAATTAAATTTGTCTGCAGGTCTACTTTGCCAGAATTCAACATAACCAAGATCAAAGGAATAAAGAGACGAAATTTTTGGTTTCAACACGAATAATGTCAATTCAAGCAAGGTGGCAAAAATATAATATAAACCAAAATAAATGAAGTATCGCCAAAATAATGGCTCGTCCTCTTCCAAATGGTAATCAATAAGAACCCGGGACTGTTGTCCAGCAGAACAACGGTTCATTCCATAGACAAGTATCAGAAACGAATTCATATAATATGCATGGTAGTTCAATTCATTCAATTTTTGAACGATTTGTGTCTGAGTATTGCTTCGGAATAGGAAATTATTATAATAGGCCAGAGTTGTGGCATTGCCCACAGCAAGCACAACTGCCATGATCGGGTACTTGGCAAAAATTGTGCCACACATTGAACCAATAGATTTGGTGATATTATAGTGCATTAGGATTATGCAGAATAAAAGGAATGATTTCAAATGATCTTGTACCTGTTCCCTGAAGTATTGTATAATAATAAATGTTATGACCGAATATACGAACGAATTTAGAGAATCGACAACGTTTTTGGACAACCAATAGCTACCAGAACTGTACCAATCTAACAAAATTCAGTCACAAATACATTCTGTCCGAGGTTTAGAAGAATTTATGGAGCCCTGCCTCTTAAATCCGATTTTAAGAAAAATCGGGTTATTTAAACCGAGGATTGACTGTAACAATTGTTTTATTCCGATTTATATAGAAAAATGGTCAAACTGTAAATTATTTTGATAATTATTTTTCGTACAGGTTAAAATTTTTTTAAACCAAGGGAAATTTTGAAATTCGGATTAAAAAAGTTATTTCATCTTGGTTATTTCAGATGATAATAGAGCAGATAATTATATAATTGACAAATAACTCACTGTTTTTATGTTCGGTTTGAAATGAAGTCATGTCAGCCGTAAAGCTGTTTGTTTGCAATATTATGAAAATCGATATAAACAATGATCCAGCTAAAAACATTATAAATTGATTTTGAAACAGGATTGCTTTATCTGTGAATAGCTCCAAACAGTTTTCATCATGGACATCATGCAGCCCAAAACAGCCATCAATTTGTCCTATTCTACTGTTAGAAGTAGTGATAATGAAGAAGACCAAGAGTGCGAACATAAGCTGAGTTTGGATTAGACTTTTCCATTGAGAGATATAATTGCGATATAGAAACCGATTCAAAAGACACATAAAATCTATAAATTTAAATTTTTTAAATTGACCACCTTGATAATGGTCAACTTTAATAAGATCTATTTTGGGTAACTCAAAGTTAATGTTTTTATCTGTCAATTGTCTTATAAACTGATTATTGTTGTCATTGGAACTCAATTTAATGATTACTTCGATTGGGATTTGGTTTCCATTGCATTCTATGTGACAGTCATTGAGATATTGACTGAGACTCAGTGGAAGACCTGAATAGACACAAACACCTCCTTTGGCCAAAACATACACCGAATCAAACATAAGGAATAAATCGTTATTCGGCTGATGTATGGATGTTATGACTGACATCCGGTGCGAACGGGACAGCCGTTTAAGACATTCAATTAACTGATAACGAATTTATTAAGAATTTTTGTTAAGACAATTTGAAACTCACGACTTCAGCGGCATTACTGTCCAGACCAGTGGTCGGCTCATCCAGGAATAGGATTTTAGGTTTCTTGACTGACACCAACTCTAATGATATACAAAATCTTTTGACTTCTCCTCCGCTGCACTTCTCTATCAGATTGTCCGCAATATCACTAATCAACAGCTCTGACATAACTTCAGAAACGATTTGGTTGTGATTAACATTACTTTCATCTGAATTCTTGAGTTTGGAGGCATAAGTGAGGGCCTGTCTGACTGTAAGTCCAGTCATAACTCTCTGGTCATGATTTTGATATATAAAACATTTAGTGATTTCCATATCTCTGGGAATCCAAAC
>JAQIWP010002549.1:0-10658 GCA_034695525.1 Euzetes globulus
TAATACGTGTACTTTAAATCGATGCACTGGGGGAAAATTTGGAATAACTATAAATATATTAGAAATACACAAAATATATTTTAATATGGTAAACATGAGTATATATGTTGTAGATATTAAGTAAAAATTGGTGTGTATAGACCCTGGTTTCTTATTTTTATGTATGTATGTCCAAGGCTGTCATTCAAAGCTTGTGCAAAGCGCTCAGCGACGTGTTTACTTATATTTTTCTAAAATTTCCAAAATTAACCCACAAATTTAGGCTTTATATCAACTAGGACATTATAATTTGTATAAATATTGCAAATACTGGACTCAATAATTTGTCTTCGGGTCTGTTTTGACGAAAGCTTCGTCATCAATAAACATTTTTTAGGGGATTTTCGGTAAATCTTTCGGCAGTTGGTTTTAGCCCTACTTTCTTGAGCTCCAGAATATTTCTGCCCTTAATGACACTTAATTGACTTAATGTCAAGCCTTTTCTTAATGTTCTTCAGCACTCTTTTAAAAATTCCTACCAATTTTGCCGTATATCTGATACTGTTTGTAGTGTTGACTAATTATTTTGGGATCTTTGCATTGGATTTTTGGTGGCCACCTTTATTTTTTGGCCAGTAATAGGTTTAAACAGAGTCGTAGGCCTCTCTTCATATCTTAACATGATATTATAGAGTGCTCTTCGTTTGGAACCTTCTTTTTGAAAGTGTGACATAATTTCGAATTTATTTTTGTTAGTGATTTCTATGTTAAAGTGCACAACTCTGTTAGCCAGGTCTTGTCTTTCTTTTAATGTTTACATTTAATCCATTACATTTAAAGATTATTTTTAAAATTTATCAATGAATGCATAAATCATCTCTTATTTGAATCAATGTTCGACAAAAACAATGGTCTATGTCGTGCGCTATAAGACCACAAACTCAGTGCATGGGCTTCAAGTACGCACTTTATATGATGAATCAGTGGACATAGATTATTAGAAACAGCCATCTATACTCTGGTCAATATGAGACTATGAATAATAATGATAAATAATTAACAAATGAAAAGAAAAATTAAAGAAAATATTTCAAAAATAAATGTTTAAAATTTTTAAATCGGTCAATTAAATTAAAATATTTTTAAAACATTTTGATATATAGGATATTGTAGTTAATAAATTCTGAAGGAGACATTTAAGACAACAAATTAAACATAATTTATATTCAAGATAAATATCTATAAAAAAATTGTTTAGCTTTAATGAATTGAAAGCAATATAAGCCTTAATTAAATAAAATTTTCATTAGAATGTAACTTAATGTTTGGATTAAAAAAACTTATATCAAACTTGGTTATTTATTCTGATAAACGTGGTTGGCCAAACGGCAAAATTATATACTACATACTGCGTAAATGTAGTGAAAAACAAATAATATTTTACTACATCGTTTGAAGGTAATGTAGTATATAATTTTGTCTTTCTTACCCGCCCGCCCAGCCGCAGCTGGAAGGTGGCAGAAATAAATCTGATAGATAACAAGTTAAGTAAGTTGGAAAAGGCAAATTAAGTTTGGGATAGTTTAGAATGGGTTAATTAATTTAGGAATTTTTACAAATTAATGCCTCGGCTATGTCTAGCTTTAAAATCTAACACTTAAGGCTATATTTTTTAAATTAGTTGACCACTTCATAAATATTGATTTTTTACTGATTAGGAAAAGCTAAATGAATGAGTAGCCAAGGTCCGACACCTAAGAAAGGGGTATAAAGCAAGGGTAAGCTGGCCAGAAATAACGGCCATGAAAGCGGCCATTTGGTCCCTTATTTCTGCCTTAATTAATTTTAAATTGACTCGGTTTAAATCTATTGAAATGATCGCAAATGGCCAAGGAAATAACGAAAAATTCGATAAAATGACTCAAAAATTAGTTATTAAACAATCGTAGTGTTATTAGAAAAACCATATTCAAACTAGGAAAATTCTATATCTTGGAAAATATTTTGTTGAAAATTTAAGTCACTTAATGTATGAAATGAGTATAAAATTACTGTACTCTTGAAACACAAGTTTTCGACTATTTGTAATGTACATGCATGTTTAAGTAAACTAATCACTAGAGCTTTTAGTGTTAAAATTTTACATCTTGATAATATTGCACCAAGAGCGCTATAATAATTTTTACATTTAAAATCTTAGCAAAAAGGTACTAAATTATCATGTGCATTTCTTAAGTTTCAACTTTTAAATAAATTAGAAGTGTTCGCAAAATTTAATTGAACCTGATAAACTTGTCAAAATAGTTTATAAGCTAAGATATGATTTCTTAAAATATTCATATCCTCCAAATCAAAAATTGATTCTGAAACACTAAAAAACCATAGGATGTGTATTAAAATGTCAGCATGATGCGCCCTTCTATCACTGTCAATTAGTATTAAACAAGGTATCAACAAAAGAGTAGTAATTTCGTTCCAATAATTTTTTTAAATTCTAAAATAAATCTTAATAAGCTAAGATTATAAATATAATCGCCCCGATATTTTTGCTAGATTCAATTCTGAGCAAATAATTAGAATTTAACAAATGCTTTTTCAAATGAGAATGATTTTAAAATTTTAGCTGAGAAAATAAACTTTACCAAAATGTTCTATCAAAAAAATATTCAAATGTTTAAAAACAATAATTTAAAGATAGATTGTTCAGAAAAATCCGAGAAATTTCAATTTAAAGTTATTAAAATATATTATTAACTCAATTAAACGAACTTAGAAAACAAAATATATTTATAAAATAGAATTGACTAAAAAGAAATTGTTTAAAAATTTAATTCAATTTAAATAAATCAAGAACTTAATTTAGAAGTCATATCTTCAGCTAATCACTAAATAAGATCTTCTTCATTTTATTATATATTAACGGCGAACACATGTGTTTCAAATCAATTGTTTAATAAAAAAAATTTAATTTGTCTCTTATTTAACATTATTAACGCTAGTTTTCAATTGAACCAAAATATAAGAATAATAATTAAAAATATCGAAATTGAATTGTTTTTATTAAAATATCATAGATTAGAAAAGAGTAGTGTTTGGGCTTAATTAATAACGGAAGACAATTTGCCATTTTTGTCTTAAAGAATTTTGTTTATAATTACCAAAAATAAACGTGTGATTGGAAATATTGAAAAATTATAAATTAAATTTTTAAGTAAAAAGCAAGGTAATCTGAAATAAATGGGGGTGCAGTCTCTAAAATCTATAGACTATTCATACTCGAAAGTAAAGTAAACGAATAAATAGTTTCAAAACATTTGTACTTTTTAATAATGAATACCTGTTTAGAGACTAAGTCTGCGGAAAATCCTTTTATTATTTGTAAATTCACTTCTTTTCCTCATTTGCTTAGAAGTGGTCGAAGAGTGAACATCGGTTTGAAATTCATTTATAATTCAATAGTTTTTTCAAGATTACATTTTATGAGCTAGATTATTTTTTCAAAATGAATTGAAAATAAACATTTAAAATATTCATTTAAATATATTTATATATTTTGAATTTGGGTAAGTATTAAAACAAATTGTTTAACAATATTTATTCTATTGTTTATTGGCCCTAGCTATTTTTTCCATATATTTTTCATTATTAAATAAATATTTTATTAAAAGAATTTATACTATATTATATATAATATCTATACTATACAATGCGATTCAATTGTTATGTAACATAACTTATGTTTAATAGAGAAATACAATATTCATTCAGAATTTGAACAATGAATTGCTTACTAATAGTAATGAAACAGAGGTCTAATTAGTGTTTAATATATACTTATTCTCATATATTTAGTTTCAAAACCTGAAAAATATGAACTCAGATTCAAATCACGATATTTTCATCTTTTTTTCGAATTTATTGACAATAATCTAGGTACTTTAATATGCTCATAAGCCGATAAAAATCCTGTTTTGCATTTTTTGAACATATTTTTTATAAGAAAGGCAAATTCTATTTAATGAAAACATTGTAATATGATTACATTCAATAATTTTCAAAAGTGAGTAAAATCAAATTAACCCTTTTTATTCCTAAAGAGCCTTCCGGATAAGCAAAGGATTGTGGCAACCACTTGTCAACTTGCCCAAAACATATCTCGATTTTCCCATTGAAATGAGTGATCTGTCCCTTACCAAAGATTGCGGGCACTCGCCGAATTTCAAAACTTCAAAAGTCCATAAATCCTAAACGTTACTAGATGTTTTAAATTGAATTCTACTATTTACTACTTTTTTAAAATCTACTTGTGGTACATTGAAGATATTTTTAAAAATCCAGTTATCGTAATGAAAAGATGGGAGAAAATTTTTAGAATTTAGAAAATAATGATCTGGTTGGAAATTTTGAAATGTTTTTAATAAAAACGTTAAAGAACATCAAATGATGCTAAAATTTCGAAAAAATGTAATCTTTCAGTATTTGACTTTTTTGGCAAAGAGTAAATTACGTGGCTTAAAATAATTTTAATAATCTTGAATGAGTCACATTCTGTATTATAAATCATTTGTTACATTATTTCGTTCGAATTGTATCGAAATTAATTTCAATTTATAATTTCCTAAATAATGAATCGTGAACCTTATGTGAAAGCACCTACGAAAGCACATATAAAAGCTTGATCACATTTTAATTTATAGTAATGACATTAAATGATGTTTGTTAGAGTGACTGTCCCTAACCAAAAGACTGCGAGCACTCGCCGAATTTCAAAACTTCAAAAATCCTAGACCTTACTAGATGTTTTAAATTGAATTTTAATATTTGCTACTCTTTAAAATCTACTTGAGATACATTGAACATCTTCGGTCTTACATATGTTAAAAAATTAAATTTTCTTGAGCCGTTTAGGTATTTTTCAAAATCTCGGGCTAAATATTTTTACTGATGGTCATTTAGGCAAATATTCAAATTAAACTAAAAAATTAAGGCCTTAAAATGATGAATCAAATAAACTATTTTTGTTAACAGCAGGATAAATGCCAAATCATCAACTTTATAATTTCGTTACAGAATTAAAGCAATTAAGCAAAAGAACTTGTTATTCATGAACTTCAGTATGTTTTTTCTTGTTTCAAAGATTTGAGCTGAGTTACAGTATATAATATAGTATATTGATGATTTTTACACAGATCTTCCTGGATCGGTTACTTTATTCAAGTGGTTCTAATTATTGATTTTAGTTATGGGTTATTATTTGACTGGAAAAGAGAATGGACAAATGCAAAGTTTAATCAATTTGCGTCTCATTAGAGTTGCCTCTAATTAAACATTAAATTAAAATTTTTAATTCATATTATTGTTGATTATTTCAAAATAAAAATTTGAAAAATACTGATTATAAGATTAACCAACTAGGACAAACAAATAATAGAAAATGCACACAAGATTTATATCAATAAAAATTAAAATGCATAAAATAAACTCTTTATTGAATTTATGTAATATATTTTTAAATAATTAAATAGCCAGGCAAATTTGAACCATATATTTTTAGAAATATAATTTATCGCAAAGCCTTGCTCACCCTTCCTTTCTTGGTTATTCATTTCATGTATGTGTGATCTCAATAACTAAAATGGGAAAATTTCTTTAGCAAAATTCCCAAAATGAAAGTTTTATAATAAAACCAAGAATAACTCGGTGTAAAATCTCAATTCGAAAAAACCTTCGCAATTAATTTTTCTATTATCTTTTCAAAATTAATTGCTTTCTTAGATATAAAATAACAAAAAACCTTATTTTCAACAAAATTTATTTCGTCGGTATATATGAATTATACGTTTATTTTATTTCGTCAAACGGTTTACGTAATCTTTATCTCTCAAAGTGTAAGCGTTAATATTATAAGAATTTCTTATAGAGAAACAAACATTCTTTTAAACAATATTTTGATAAAACTAAACCATAAATTATCCTTTATTTGCATATTTTGATTAAATCAAAATTTCTGATGTTTCGATTCATCTCCTGAAACTTGCCCTTTGTCCTGTTGGCAAAAACCGAATATTCTTAAGACCAGACAATGATTCTTATAAAACAAAACTTACCCTATAACCGCCCACACCCTAAATACGAAAATCTAATTTATAGTCCAATTTGGAAAATAATTTTTGTGGAAAACATTTTTTGTGGAAAACATTTTTGTGGAAAACTATTTTGTGGAAACCATTTTTGTGGAAAACTATTTTTGTGGAAACCATTTTGTGGAAAACCATTTTTTGGAAAACTATTTTTGTGGAAACCATTTTTGTGGAAACCATTTTTGTGGAAAACCATTTTGTGGAAACCATTTTTGTGGAAGCCATTTTGTGGAAAACCATTTTGTGGAAAACCATTTTTGTGGAAAACTATTTTGTGGAAAACCATTTTGTGGAAAACCATTTTGTGGAAAACCATTTTGTGGAAAACCATTTTGTGGAAAACAATTTTGTGGAAAACAATTTTGTGGAAAACAATTTTGTGGAAAACAATTCTGTGGAAACTGGATGCGACCCTTCGCTATGTTATATAATTGTTGTATTTTTAAAACAAAACCTGCCAGACTGGTTAGGTTTATTATACTATCAAACTTACAAGGTCATTCAAGATATTTGGATCCTACACAGAATTTTAGTTATTTAACAAAACTTATTGCTTGTAAATAAAGCCATTCGAATCACGTTTGTATTAAACTTGCATTCATTAAATGGTGGCAGTATAAATATTTTTAATAACCATGTCTTAACTTCATTAGCTTTTAAAGCTATGAAAATAATTAAAAAAAACTAAAATTTAATTTCAAATGAATAAATACCAAAATGAGTTTTATGATTAGTTTTGTTTTGGTTGGGTTTCTTAAATATAATTCTGATGAATTCTACTTGGACAAATTAATTGTCAAGAGATGTTGCACAGATAGTGACTTTGAACACAATCTCAGTAAATAACATTTTTATGCTAATTTTCACCATGTTAACATTAAGATGAAGAAAAATAAATGAATTTTTAGGCATTTGTGTCGATTATTTAATAGATACTAAAAAAATTCAAAGTTTTATTCTATATAAATTACCGAATAAATCAGCAATTGTTGTTTCTGTCAAAAACATTTAATAATAAGTTTCTCAAACATTTAGGGAATAGATGATCTGGTTGTCATTGAACTACGCAATAAATATAATGTTTAAATTCCCATCAATTCATTTTATAATCGTTTCATTTTAACCTTGGCAAATGTAAGTTCCATTACATTTACGGAAATAACCATTTACTCAAACAAGGTTTGGAAGCAAAACTATAAGCACTTTATTTAACCCTTTAATTTATATTAAATTTAGCCATTTATAAAAATTATGAAATGTTTGTCAAAATTCGAAAGATTACAAACACAATAGATTAATAAAAACAATATAACAAAATAAACAAGATACAATCACTCAAAGAAAGTGCACATATACTACATATCACTTGGTCAAGACTGGTCTACACAGTCTAATTAGAATATCTTCTATAAATTGTTTTACATTATTTTATAAAAATTAGCCAAATATTAATATATTTGTTCGTATATAACCGATTCGACTGTATATTCTTAATATACATTTTCCGGTTTTAACTGAAAAACAAATTAACGTCATTTGAGTTGAGAGGAAAGGAAAGTCGTTTAAAACTTTTGATTAGTTTAATCGCCAAGAGATGACATTTCAATTAATAACTACATCTTTGTTATTAATTTTTGCTAATATTTGTTGTGGACAGGATTGTTCCGAAAAAGGGTTACGCAGATATGATTTAATCTATGCAAGAGCACTGACCATCGGCAATTCTGGCCGCAGATTTCCCACAAGTTTTGCGGCAAAAGAACTCAGAAGGTATTGCGAGTGAGTATATAATTTTAAAAAAAGTTTTATTTTTTTACTTTTCTTAACATGTTAATTTTATTTAAGTGACACTATGGATTATTTGAAAGAGATGGAACAATTTAGTAAAAAATGTTTTAAAAATTCAATGCTGACCAGAATGTGGGGAATATTTCTCTATACTTTCAACAAAGCAAACAACGATCTCTGCAAAGGAGGCGACACTAAAAGACGGGCCGAACTGATTGGAGCACATCGTTGTTTCAACAAAAATGATCCACTTCTTTCTAGGTGCTATGGCCATACTATTGATACATTTGTAGCTGCAAAATATGGTCCTGACAACAAGAAAATCCCTCATTTTTGCTGGTATGTTACTAGAGAAATAATCTTTTTATTTTGGTAAAATTTCTAGAAACTTTCTCTTTATGTCTTTCCAATGCATAATTATTTAAGGTGACAAAACAGTTACCGCAATTACAATTAACGAAGTATCTTAATTAAAGCTTATTAGATTAATTAGTTTCAATAAAGTCGTTTTATAACAATGACTGAATACTTGTTTGAATTTGTAGTGGTGTTGAGAAGTTCTATGACTGTGTGGCGAGATTTTTACCCAGTGCACCCATGTGCAATGGGAAACGGGCCGAAGCATTCATTGGAATGATGAGGAGTGTCACCTCTTCCTTCGATTTTCTCTGCACTAGCTACAACAACATGGAAAAGTGCAACACTTTGGGTAATTTACTTTATACTGTTTCTGCTGTTTTCACTTTGGCCACACACTCAACCCCATCAGCTATTGTTTAGAAACTTTTTGATTTCATGAAAGGTTGCAGAAGGGCTACTTAAGCTAAGCTTAGAGAAACATGATAATTTAGTCAATTTAGTTACAGGCCAGAAATTGGCAAGGTACCAGGCTTAAGGGGTGTCTAAGAATAGGGTAAAATAGCGACTTTTTTAGTCGTGAAGGGCTGAAGTACGGTCGAGAGCGACAATTTCGTCACTTATTACTACATAACTTAGTTTAAATTATTTTAATTTCAGTTTATATCCAGTATAATCGATAAAATTACCAAAAATGCCGGATAATCGGGAACAATTGAGACGAGGCAGCAAATTTTTAGAGAAAAATTTATTTTAAGTTTTCCTTTGAACTTTTTTCCAAAACTCTGGGGCTATTTTGAAAAACTAGTTTACTAAATCCTGCAATACCCCTTATGGCAATCCCTGGTTACAGGTATAATTTTAATCCTGAAAATTGTACTGAATTGTGCAATTGATATATTTTTGCTAGGACCTTTGCCAAAGAAAGATAAGAATCACCGGAATAAATGGATATCAACAGGTGTGCCAATCATGGAATTATTTGAATCATTGCCTGATGCCTGAAGTCCAAGGATCACCAAGTTGGAAGACCACCCTAGGTGGCATAGACTGGGGTTAAATCTCAAAACTTTCAATCTAGAGGGGGCATATACATTGCCTCCTTGGTGACCCATGCTAAAAACTTTCAGATTAACTTATAACACTTTTAATTTATGTAAGGGTAGTTTGTTCATTCATTTTATTAATTAAAATCACTTATATGTTGATTAAAGTTTTCAATTAATATTTAAAATGTTATTTAAAATAATGTACGGTGATAATTTTCAATTTTGCAATTTGATAGATTATTAATTTAACAAATAGTGAAAATTGATGATAATTTAAATTTATTATAATAAAAAAAAATTTCAATACATATTAATAAATTTAAAATAGAGTTTAAATTACAAGGGATATTTTAAGGTTCCAAGCTTAAATAATTAAAAAAAACTGCATAAAATAGTAAGTATTTTATAACAGATGCTAATCTTCACGACAACTTTATTAATAATACAATGACTTTCCCTGATGAAATACAAAATCCACACAGAATGGCAGAATATAACACATTTCTAAACTTACTTTTCAAATGCCTTAAAGCAAATGACAGCAAAGAATATGAGGAAATTGAACAGCAATTTAATGATAAAACCGTTAATGATTTCAAAGGAACACAAAATCAATTTGTCTTTTATTCAAAATTTTTTCAGTGTCTGTTAAAAGCACTTTTGTTTAATGAAGTCAATGACGCGAAGCGCGGCGGCCATTTTTTCTTAAATTTCCGCCATTTTGTCGGTAATTTGCCGATTAAACTGAATTTAAACTGAATTAAAGGCAATTTAAGCTAAATCATGCTTAATTTAACTGGATTTAGGCAATAAGGAACAAAATGGCAGTTTCCGGTTAGACATGACAACTAGAGATTAACGTGACAACTATTCCACACAAGTCACACTCTTATGTGTACAACATGGAAGATGAGGGTAATAATTTGGAATTTGAAAATATCCCCTCCCTATATCCCTTAGGTTTTGGTCTGACAATGAATCATTATCTCCTCCCTATATCACCCTAGGGTCCCGGACCTCGCACACCCCAAAATGGAAATTTTTTTCAAAAAATTTCGACTTATTCTATAATTTTCGAAATGAATTGTTTGTAATCTTTTGCATTCATTTAGTATTGATTTGATTGACTGACAGTCGGAAAGACTGACATCGTATGGAAATGTAGAAATAATGTTCAAATGTTTCAATTTTTTCAGTTTTGAAATACTATTCAATTGAAAGTCAGTCATCTTTGAGATTAATCTGAGCTCTAAATGAGTCAAATTCGAGACAATAGTATCGATGGACTCAAAGAACTCTGTGTTTGGCATTAAATACTCAACACTCAGATGAGTTAATTTCGGAC
>JAQIWP010002550.1:0-10656 GCA_034695525.1 Euzetes globulus
CCCCCGAAATATCTGAAGCTTTAAGAAAAAGTGATTTGAGTTGTGCAACAAAAGTAAGTTAAATACTTATAAAATCTAAAAAAATATTTGATTAATCTCTATCATGATATCAAAAAATGAAATTCGGGGAAGCTACGGAAATAAAATTTAAATTAATTATAAATTACCGTATTACCTCGAAAACATCAAATATTTTTTTTGTCCATTAGAGATTCAAATAATAATAATAATATTTAATAGTTTTTACTGGAGTTCATAATAAAAGTGATACAAATATTAACTTAAAAAGTTATTATAATAACGTTTTTTGTTTTGTTTTATTCAACAATTAATTATCAAAACTTGTCAACAACTCATTCAACACATGTCAACAATTCGGTGTTGTGCGGTGCTATATCTTGATATTCAGTACCGACTTTACAGGGGCTCGAACAGGTCCTTTATTGACTTTCACCACTCACATCCTTAATCATTCTTAATAATTTCTAGAAATTTTTCTCGAAATATTTCTCCGAAAAAAAATTACTTTCTTTTCCGACAACCCTAGATGTTGTATATATGATTGGTTACTAAACCTCCCCACTTCCCTCCGCCCCGGGCTTCGTTGCAAATAAAGGTATGTTTTACAAAGCAAAATCTATAGGTGAACGTTGTAAATGTAATGCTTATTGATTGACTTCGAAACTTGTTTATTTTCTTTCTACATTTACATCGATTTCAGTGATTTTAAACTAGGAAAATATTTTTATTGTATATTTCAAAAATTTAACGGAATATTGTCACCCTGAATCTTAATCAAGATAAATATAAATAATGATTCAATTAGGTATTCAATTAGGACTAAAGCTCTCAACCAATCAATAGAAACAAAGACTACACTTAAAAGGTGTGAAACAAAACCCTTTCTCTAACTTATCGGTTCACTTCTCATTTCACGTTCACACTTAACGTTACTTCAATTCATACCAAATACAACTTTTCACTTGTTCTTCAAATTTCTAAATTTTTCACATTTTCATCAATAAAATTAATTTTTGAAATCAACAAGTACATTTTAATTTTTCAATTAATACCTAAGGTCTCAATAATTTTGGTGATAAACCACAAATAACGTTTTAAAATTACATTCAAAATTTTTATTTTAGGAAAATAGTCATAACTTCAAAACAATTAAAGTTACGACATCCTAATCTTGACCATTGGATTAAGCATGCTCGAATTAGTCAGAAACAATGTCTTATAAGTCGAAATCTATTACATTAATATTTCGATTTTAAGGCCCTCTAGCGAAATAATGCACAAGAAATTGAGGTTGTGCCAAGCACAACATTTGTTCAGTTTACCTTCCTCTATTCGATAATCATTATTTGGCTCCGGGTCATTGATAATTTATTTCCATAGAGGGCTAAAATTCTCCTTTCAATCGTTTCACAACTATTGCAGACTCTCTTCAATCGATTCTTTAAGTCAAACAAAATCACATGTTTTGAGTTAATTTTGTTAACTATAAGCAAAATGAATAAATTTGGTTTAAATTCTATTCGTTTCATTCAATTATCTTCAATTCAGTTCAATAATTGTCGGAATTTTTGTAGAAATAGTTTCAATCAACAAAATTCTCTAAAATTTAATTATTTTGGAAATGTTTTGAATCCAAACATCCGATTGAAACCAAGTTTTACGACAATTATTTCACTCAAATCTAATTTACAAAAATTTGGGCAAAAATTAAATTTTTCGACTTTTTCTCATAAGAGACGACCACTGAATCAGATTCACAAAAATGGTGTTAAAGACAAGTCTACGAAAACAGAAAATACCACAGAAGTCAATGAATGGCAGCAAATGAGACAATTGTCGTTGACTAAGAAGTTGAAGTTCATGTTTACAAAGTATTGGTATATTTCAATACCTGTCCATTTTGTTACATCCGTTCTTTGGTTTGGTTCTTCATATTTGGTTGCGAAGAGGTTTGAACCCATGAATTGCTATTTATATTACAGTAATTTTGTATTGAAGTGGTTTTGATGTCAAACCGATGTTGGATTGGATAAAACCATATGCGGAGAAACTGCCCCTTCCGGAGGTGGTGGTCAAAATATTAAACAGCGATACAAATGCTAGTTCTGCCGGCTATCTGGCCATCGCTCTGATTATATACAAGTTGGCCACTCCCGCCCGATATGCCACTACTGTTGGCGTCTCTTTCTATGCCATTCAATTCAGTGTCAAACGTGGTATTATACGACCCGCGCCTTCAGGACAGCAGATAAGAGCACAGGTTAGCAAAAGTAGGACTAATTTGAGAAAGGTTTTGAACGAAAGACTCAAAAAAAGAGAAGAATTGAGAAAAAAATCGAAAAATAAAAAACAAAAATAGATTTGTGACTCATTTCAGTACTTTTATTAAAAATTGTAATAAAATTCGACTAAATCTGAAAACTCATTATAAACAATACTTTCCTTAAAATGAGATTTAACCCGAATGAAAAATGGCGTAAACATGATACCCTGTCAAAATATAAAAAATAAAAGAATGTACATGTTCATTAATTGTTCATTAGTTGCTCAGATGATCTGTTAAAGAGTTTCTTTTTTCTGAAGGTTCAGATCTTCATTGGATTTCTTATCATTGATTTGCTTATCATTTTTGTCTGACTTTTCTGTCGAATGTAAAGTATTTTGTGAGCGCTGTTCCTCTTCTTCGTCGATATCATAGTCACCAATACGTTCATCAGTGGGTCCATTGGAGTCGTGTTCGTCGACAGGCATCGCATTGCTGTCTATTAAGTCATGTTCGGGAGTGAGAGGACACTGAAGACATTTTGATTGATTCATTCCATAGTTAATACAGTAAAGTCCGACACATTCACAGCAGCCGTCGTGAAACCACCGATAAGACGACGCACCCATTGAAGTGCACGAAGACTTGCATTTGTTCAAAGACATGCACTGAGACATATAGGCCACCGTACAGTTTACCGCTATGTCCTTCTCCACATCCACTCCATCTGACCCTTCAGTTTTGACAACTCCTTTGTGTGGTAAAGAACCAATTGATTCCATTAGAACTACTTTCAATGGTATTGAATAGGAGGTCCATCGAAGTAAGTGATCCTTCTCTTCAGTTAGGACTGTGAATAAGTCGTGTTGAGGTTCGGGTAGTTCTTCGACCTGTGACTTGGAGGCCAACGACGAGTCCTTTACATTGGGTTTCGGACACATCTCTGAAATGATAGCAAAGATTGAAGTGGACAATGAATTGGAGGGGGAATACATACCAACACAGGAACAGCAGTCATTGTACAGATAACCCAAACAATTGAAACAGTCTTTACTGCAGGTCTTATTCTGCTTCAAATCATCGCATTTACAGCTTTGAGTTAACATACATTTGGAGACAATCGACGCACAGACCGCTTCATTACATCCCTCCACTCCCGACCACATCACCACCGATACCATCCATAATACTGACAAACACAAGACATGACCATTCATTTTCACTCAATTGACAAAAACCTGTCGTTTCGTCAATAATTATAATAAAATGCGAATTAATTTAAAAGTAAAACAAAATAAGAAGTTTTCAATGAAACAAAATATTTCAATGTTTACAAAAGCGCTTATTTTATTGTGTGAGTGGCGCTCCTGTCAGTCCTGTCAGTCCACACCACAGACAGTCAGCCTTTCTATGCGATACTTCAACTTTCAGTCTTATTGGTGACCAGTAGTGTGACTGACCCGTCGGTAATCTTCAAATTATATACTCCAAAAATTGGTTACCCCGCCCCTAATAATGGTTGACTGACTGCTACTAAAATACTTGTATTTAATAAAATGTAAAAGACTTGAACATGGTACTTAATGTTCTGAGCTGAAGGCGAAAGCCGGAAAGACTTTGGTGGCTTTTCTGTCCACATTGCATTCTCTGCTCCCCCACCCCCACCCCACCAGTGCCGCTAAACATCTGAAGAATGTCCGCCTTTCGTTCTTTTGATACAAATTATTTAACTATAAAATAGTCTGAAAAAACTACAAAAACAATTACTTAGATTTGGAAAAGTTGTTTTGCAATTATATTTTTGAATTGCTCATTTTGTAAATGCATGTGACATGATTTGAGCATTTCTTTAATTTTTTAAAAGCTTTTCTCAGTTTTCTTTGGAAATATTGCTTATTTGAGTTGCCATCAGTTTATTTTCAACAATTACTATAACTTATAATTTGTAAGATGAGATCAAAAGTTGTAAAAATCAGTTTTGATGTTTAAACTGTATTTGTGTTGTGACCACAGACCAGATCCAAAGGAAAAACTAGTAAAGTCTTAAACTATCAATTTTTCAAATTCCAGAGGGTCTTTTGAAAAAATTTTAACCTCAGGGGATATAGAATGTATATGGCCCCAATGGCGACCTCTGGCTGAGACGGTTTAGGACCTGACTTCAATTATATATAAAAGCTCGAGTTGTGTGAACATATGGTGATCACTATTTTTAATGCGTTTTCTTCAAAGGTGTGTCTCAATTGAAACGACTTAATAATGACAAATTCGACTCCAGATCCCGAGGAAATCCAAAGAATCGATGATCAAAAACAAGATACTGGAGAAGAAGAAGAAGAAGATATAAGCGATACCGAGGAGGAGCAGGAATTGGAGAATCCGATCGAAGGTTAACCAATACTCACATAAATATATATTTGAATGACTTAATTGGAAATAGAGTTGACTCAATTGGACACAAAACTCGATGAATTGGACAAATATTTGGATCAGTTGGAAGAGAGAAACGAGTCTTTAAAACAACAATTGACTGATTTTCTACAAGATATCAAAAATGGAAAATAATTTTCAAATCATTTAGTTTTAACACAATTTTATTTACATTTAATAGAAATTAAGAATTGTATTAATTTATAATTTAGTCGGTTTTACTCAAAGGTCAGTCAATACAACTGGTATTCTACTGTTGACAGCAGTTTACCGGACAGTCATTACCAATGAATGACCAAAAAAAGTGACGAACTATTCGCTTATCATTTAATTTCTTCAATTTATTTTTAATCGTTTCCTGGAAATGATTTAAATTTTATTCAATTAAAGATAATTTGATATTAAGTCCGCTTTAATTTAATTTTTGGAAAAGAGTTGAAGAAATACAACAATCATTGGAATTGATTATAACTTTAGATTTATATAAATTATGTGAAAAACCAATATTCAATCGAATAAGTGATTGGGAGAACCAATTAGTGGATCAACTCTTCCAAAGGGTTGGCAAAACTTGAAATAATAAAAATATAAGAATTGGAAAAATGATAATCAAAAACAAAGACTATTTAATGGTTAACATAACAAAAGTTTATTCAAACGGCGAGTTCGAAGTTATCGCTGACCAACACTTTGGGGACGTGTTTGTCGTCGATATTGGGATTAGTTTTAAGATCGCATAATCCCAACTCTTTTAGTTTCCACTCCCACTCAAGTCTTTGCATTGCAAACAAAGATTCAGATTCTTTTCTGTGTCTCAAAAGCATCACTTTTTTAGTCTTTTCCCATTTGTCAGAGACGTCCTGCAACCAGGAAAAGAAAAGTCTTCCGTTATATCGGGTTCTGTTAGCACTTAAACCACTGGTGCTGGCAGTCATTCCTTTCTCACTTTTGAGTTGATTTGAAATATCATTTTGTTCGGCCTCTGAATCAAAAACATTATAAATCTCTTCATCTTTAAGTATTGAACAAACAGAAAAGGGAACGCTCTGATTGGCCATGGCACGGGCAGCCCTACCGTGGACACGAAGTATTTCTTGTTCAGAAGACATTATCAGCTTCTGTCGCTCAATGAGGTGTTGAACTTTCAGTTTATACCTTTCCTTCTCCTGTTCGACAAATACATCGTGCATTCGAGAACCAGACAATATGTTGGGCGGCGCCACTATTGTGGGCTTAGACATAGCGCCACTGTTGGCTTCCTTGTTGGCCAACATATAGGAGCACCGGTTTATCAGGTAGTCATCAAATCCTTGAGGAGCCTTTGGAGGAACGGAAAACATTTCTCTTCGCTTTTTGTCGACATTTTTACGAATACTTAAAAACATTTGATAGCAATTAGTTTGGGGTAAAGCGAACGGCGAAACATCTTTTGTCATCACATTCACACTCGATGTCGAAGACGACGAGTCATTATCGTTGTCGCCGTTCGAGACGTTATTTGAATTGTTTGCAACACTTTTATTGTCATTCGTATTATTATTATTCTTTATCTTTCGTTTCCTCGGGTGCTGTGAGTCTGTGTGGGAGCTATGAAGAGCCAACTCTTCTGAATCGCTGTGATGTTCCACAGAATTGTTAGACTTCTGACTTTGTTGCTGAGCAACTCTTTGACTACTTCTGGTTATTCTCTGGGAGCTGACAGCACCCGAAACACTCTCACTTTCACTTTGGAAAGACTCTTCAGACGAGACAACATATGGAAACTTTGTTCCAGAAGCGGGTGTACTCGAAGTCACGCTCGAAGCCATTGAGGAATGGGGACCACTATTAGAGGTTGTGCTGGCATTCAATGAAGTTGTGTTGGAAGTATTAGCCGGCAACACTATTCTTAAGGGCGGCACTTTTGGAGCATTGGTTTCAGCGGCCGACCCCACATTACATGTGCCGTTCGAAGTGCTATCTTTAGGGTTCGACTCTTTATCACATTCAGAGTTGTCGACGCCATCACTATCCGATGAAGAACTGAATGATTTCTTAGAGTTTTTGTCTTTGTTGTCCTTTGACTTATTAGAATGATTGACGTGACTGTGATGTAAATGGTGTGGACTCTGATTCTGATGTTTCTTATTGTTATAACTTAAAGACTGATTCGAAGTGTTGGAAGAAGTGCTGCCACTGCGAGGAGAGGGTCCACCAGAATTAGTGCTGGTCGAGGAAACACTGCCGTCATTACTTTTCCTTCGTTTGCGACCTCGACTCGACTCATCATTAGTTGTGGTCAATGAAGAATCGACAGAAGTGTAGTTGTGATCAGAACTGGCACTAACCGACTCCAATGTACTGCCACTGGAAGGGTTGCTTTTGTTATTATTTTCATTTGGTTTGTCATTCGACTCATTATTCATCTCTTTGTCAGAAGCAGTCGAAACACTATAACTCTTAGACGAAGACATTGTAGGGCCGGAAACAGTCGAGTTAATGGCACCGGTCGTCTGTTTTATGTCTTTGATTGAATGAAATCTTAGTGTGAGTCGGGGGGAACTGGGCTTAACTGGACAATTGCTGGACGGCGAACAGGATTGGGGTTTATTCACACTATCTTTACAATTGATACCATTTTTTCGCATTTTTTCTTTAGTAAACGATTCGATAACTTCTGTAACTCTAAAGCTTTTTGTCACTTCAACAGCACTTTTATTAGAATCGTTTCGTAGAGTATAGTCGGCGCCATATTTTAAGAGTAGTTCCACTAAATTGTAGTGACCATTGACAGCAGCATCTATCAGAGGGGTATCATTATTATAGCCCCTGCCGTTCACATCAGAACCGGCTTTCAGTAAGGCTTCGACAATAGGGATGTGTCCCCGATTACAGGCCTCGTGTATTGCAGACCAGCCTTACATTCAAATCAAAAATATTGTTATAAAATCAAAAGACAGACAAATGAGTCAAACCTGCAAAGTCTGTGCAGTCAATCGGATATTTGTTGTCAGCGATAATCTGTTTGACTCGATTCAGGTCTCCTTTGATGGCTGCGATATGAAGACCAGTCTCTCCCTTATGATTGCGTTTAACCCTTTGAATACCACTAATCAGTGGAGTATTGGTTGAAAACAAGGCATTGTTTGTATTATACGTGTTATGAGAAGAGCCTATAATATAAACATCTAATTAAACAAATAACTCATTCACTATTTCAGAGCCATTTTAGTGAATCCTTGAGGAAAAGGTTTATTTTATGGATGAACTCAAATGTGTTGAGTATTGAGTGCATTGGATGTCGACAAATGAGTCAAATACCGATCGCTTTGATAACTATTAATATCTTAAATACCAGTTCTATGCATAACATCATTAGAGCTGACACTAACCTCCACTCAATATATTCACTAATTGTATATCAAATCACTAAAAATCATTCAAATTTAAATCACATTCATTTGATTGAAAATTTTTGGCTTTCATTCAGTTTATAAATAACAGGGAGTAATGACAATGAATTGAGTCGAGTATTGAATGAACTCATTATGCAATTGAAAGCAAAACCTTATCGATTGGATTGCATTTCATTAATCTCCACAAATAAAGGATTGAATATCAAAATGAAAGCCTTTTATTTCAATAAAATACCCAGAATTTAAATATTATGTTTGGAAACAATGGTTTTTAAATTAGTAATTCTCGGACTAAAAGTTTTGTTTGAAATATAGGAGAAAGTGTCTGACGTTGTCTTCAAATAATTTGAAGATAACAATATCAAAGAAATTGCTTTCAATTAAAACTAAATGACAATAAGTTATTGTTAGGAAACAAATCGCTTCAATCACTGTTTTGAGTAATTACTCATTAAAAGTAGAGTTAAATTAATCGATAGAAACTATAATTAATGGCAATTATATAGAACTAAGACTTACTCTATTTGTCACATAACTGATAACCAGTTATATTATTTGTTAATTGTTTATCAGTTTATATTTTTCACACAAAAAAAGATAATTTTAAAAAAGCAAATGCTGTCCACTGTTGAAGGTTTTATAGGGTAGTACTGAGGGAAAGCTTCACCAGAGGTCGACACTACTAACCATTGTTGGCCCAAACCATCGATATTCAGACAAATCGATTGTTTGGAAGTCATTGAGTGAATTGAGAACTGATTGTTGTTATTCATAACTAAATTGATTTGAGGTCTGAAAAGTCCAAACAACTATTTAACGGTTCGTTTTAATTGTTGACTTGATTTATAATTAGTAAGGAAACGATAGTAGGAATGGCCGGCGGAGACGCTATCGACGAATCCAAATTCACCGGATTTAATAAATATTTCAACTCATGGACGGATTTTGGCCGAAGGAATGTTGCCCTGGCCACTCTCTCCCTTATGGGCATCGGAATACTCTATTTGGTTGTGAAGCCCAAAAAGCAAAAGACTATTAAATCTAAATAAATATAATTGCTTTCAAATTGCATTACTTATTAATATTATTCAAAATTAGTAATCGATTGTTTAGTTTCCAGATTTAGTTTTGTTTAATAGTTTGCAACAAAATATGACTGTTTTGATGTACACTTAAAATAAATGTTTTATTAGATTTTTGGCTGATTTTTGAATGAAGTTTTATTGATAATTATACTGAAAATGAAATGTAAATGATATTATGATAATAGAAAAGAGATGCTGCTAGCTTATCTAGTGGAAGAGGACATTTTTAAAGCTCCTATGAATTTTCTTTTAGGGTTATGTGACTTAAAGTAAAATCAATCGATTCTTTGTTATCTTTTGATTTTAGATTTTAAATAAATGATAGAAATAGACTCACATTGAGAGTCGTTTGAAGACAATTGCAAAGCGATGGCCAACTGTTGTCTTTCCGAAAATGGCCTCAAATTTGATTCTCTTTTGTTGGATTCAATCTCTTTCTCGAAAAGTTTTCTTCTTTTAAATCGTTTTTGTTTTTTAACTAATTTTAAATTTGAACTGAAATTATTTGGTGTTAAAGAAGTGGCTGAAGAGGAGGAGGAGGAGGAGAGACATGTGATGACAGAAGAAGTCGGCGAAATTGCCTTTTGTGGAAACAATTGCAACAAATGTAAGAAAATGTCGAATGAATTGATTTTTATAAGAATTACATATTTGTCGTCCAAACCAAACGATTTACAACTTTTTGGAGTACTTTCACTGAAATAATCAGATGTTTGCGAATCGTTCTCTTCGTCTGACATCTTATCCATCGTTTCCATCAAATGTTTACTCAATTCAAAGTCATTTATTTATTGGAAGGAATAATAACTTTATTAACAAGAATATAATTGAAAGCAATTTAAACACTAACTAAAGAGTCAACAAAAAAGTCTCAATTTAAGCGCAAACATTGAATCGGGCGCTAAGACTGTAGTACTGTATTGACTGCACAGAATGCGCGCCCTTTCACTTCGTTCCCACATTAGTGATGACAAAGTCCGAGCTCACAATGAGCACAGAATCTAATATTTTTGGCATTCATACGGCTCTACAAATCACTTTGTATTCAATTTAATTCAATTCAATTTAAAGTAGTTTTAATATTTCAGTCTAACCGATGATTATTGAATTGGGCTATATCTCAATTCGAACTTTTAGATTCTGTGCTAGGGAGTGATAGAATTTATTAGAGCCAGGGTGATTTTATGAAATTTTTAGGAATGATTAGTCAAATATTTTTTCGGATCGAAATTTTACAATCCCGTTACCATGCACCTTTGTACAACGTTAATCCAAATAAGCTCACAGGTTTTCTATAAAAATCTTTACAGTTTAACCAGTTAAACCCACAAATTTGTCCCTATACTGTAAATGGCCTCTCTTGACCGGGGCGGCTCTTGACCGTTGAGCTCAAACTTGTACTGCCATCTAAATTAAAAACGATAAAATCAAAGAATAAAAGCTTTATTATTCAACAAATAAT
>JAQIWP010002551.1:0-10641 GCA_034695525.1 Euzetes globulus
ATGCAATTGATTTATGTGTATCTAATGTGTTGAGTGAATGCTGGGCTGAATGCCTGTCCACCGAAACGGTGTCCACACATTTATCGCATTTTTTGGGTCTGTTTCCGGATTAAACGGACAATCATTTGAGTGTCGGCTCAGGTCTTCCAAAATTACCACTTCTTTACAACCCTTGTCTTCAAAGTCGCATTTGATTTTGAGTTTATTCAACATATTCACAACTAATTTACAGTAATGATCAAGGTCAGCTTTATCATGGTTAATGAACAATAAGTAGTTACCTTGGTTGTAGTGAACGTTGATTTTCTTTCAAAGGTTTTTGATCATTAGGGAAGGTATAGTTAGCTTTAATCCACTCCAACAGACAGTTCTCGCAATAGGTCTGAAGACATCACTCGGTGACGACCGGAGACCTCAACACATCCGCACATATACTACATATCATGTCAGGTTAAATCGCACCTAGTTAAATCGCGGTTAAATTGTGTCTAGTTAAAAGTGTCTAGTTAAATCGTGTCTAGTTAAATTGTGTCTAGTTAAACGTGTCTAGTTAAATTGTGTCTAGTTAAATCGTAGTTAAATCGTGTGCCACCGGTTCATAACAAATTATGCTTCATGTTTTTTCAAATTAAAACAACTGAAGTCTAAATGTTGTTTTACAGTTTGTAACTGACTTATACCGACTGTAATCCTAATTTTAAGCTTATTTCTTATTATCAGAGAATATTTTTTTTTACTGAAATACTTTCTTTTTCATCAGAATTGTTACGATATGAATGAACTTATTCTTGTACACCTGGTTAGTATGCATTAATAAGATTAAATATTTGACCAAGTCCATCTAACGATTTACAAAGTTTTTGTATAAGATTTAAATTACTATTTCATTTTTCCATATATTTAGCATTAATCTCCTTTTGACTTTTTTATTTTATTATAGTTTAAATAGTTGTTATCAAACCCCAATTGGAGTACAAGGTCATTGTTCTTAGAGATATGTAGCGGGGCATAGATCAAGAAAAAATCTAGCTGGATATAGTTTAGAGAAATTTCAAAATGGGTGACTTAAATTGCCACCGTTAACAGCTATTTTACGCCATTGTGTTCTTAAACGCTTATTTTTGGCAAATTAAAGCATTAACTAGCTTAATCAAACTATAATTAAACAATTATTTAAGTTTTAAAGTAATTAATAATAACTAATTATTTAGATTTCAAAATATAAAAAATAAATTTAAACTTTATATACGATTTGTTGTCCTGGCCTTCGGTGCTCTTCTATTCTTTTATGTATACCCTTTGACCGGCACCGGCCCTAATTGGTGTGTAGGAGTGAAAATATTTGTAGGCGACTGCAAGAAACTATCGAAATTATTTGATAAACTATTTTTTCTCAATAATTTCAACGTCAGAAGCAATGAGGTTAATGTTGGAAAATTTGATAATAAAATACATTTGTAACTTTACCTTGTACAGTGTCATGTGGAGAGTTGGTTCCTGGCTGCTTTACTTCAGTTAACAGCAATAGGACCTCCATTTGTGATCATATTCTTCAAGAAACCAATTGTTGGAATCTATTCGATAATAATCGCAATAATAGTGAGTCTATTGATTGCGATCTCACCTCAACTGCTGTTCGGAATTCCGCCATATTTAAGAATATGGGACCTGGACAAATTATTCTTTTTTACCCATTCATTCGAATATTATCACTTTTTACCCACTGTTTACTTCATCAGTTTTTTGGCTGGTTTTCCATTTGGATTTATGCTGTTTAAAAGTGTCCGGTTCAATTGTTGTCAAGAATTTATATTCTGGGTCACATCAATAATTTCAATTCTGACCGTTTATTTCTGGCACAACAGCTTCTGGCGTCTGGATATGTCGGCCCCATTAATTAGTGCATTATTGTGGCACACCATAGGAAAATTAGCATTCAGTATGGGAATTGGATGGATTATATTTGCTTGTTGCTCTGGAAGAGGAGGTTAGTTATAATTTATAGCTTATAAATTTGCAATAATTTTTTACAAATAAAACTTAATTTACTAAAAACCTTAAACAAAATATATCTTAAAAGGATACAAGATTTTATTAAATATTATTAAACAAGATATTTTGGTTTTTTCAAGGTCTTTTCAATGATTTACTCTCGTGGCAAGGTTTTCAACCAATCGCTCGACTCTCTTTCGGAATTTATTTAATACATAACCTGGTCATTTTTAATCGGGTGTTTTCTGCAAAAACAACGTATGAAATGTCCACTAAATATATGGTATTTATTCCAATAATAAAAATTTTAAACCACTTATCCGATTATTTGCCTCAACAGTTGGAACACTTTATAGTGGATATAATCTATGACATAATATTGGCCACCATTTTCTACCTTCTCATTGAAAGACCATTTGCTACTTTATTTGAAGCAGCGTTTAATAGAACTTCGGCAACAAAATTGTCACTGGATGAAAACCAAAATAGAATTCATAAGAAGACGGATGAATTTTTGGCATAAGCAAAATCATATACCCAGTGTTTAAGATTTTTGAAGGATGCTATTTAAAATTACTACTATGTTTTTAATAATTGTAATTATATTAATTTTTTTCACAAAATTTCTTTTATTTTTAATCAAGGTTAAATCCAGGTTTATTTAGCATCAAACCTCTTATTACTGTTTCATTCAAGTTCAATTTCAATTTCAGCAAGACATAAAAAATATCACTCTATTTTTATTAATTGTAATTTTTATTATTTATTTGAAATTAATTTACTTCATATTCCTGTATTACAGTCTGTAACTGAGTTATACAGACTGTAATACATAATTGAAACTTATTTTATATTTTCTAAGAATATTTTGTTGACTACTGAATTTTTGTGCTTGTTTAGCAAATTTATTATGTTATAAATGATTTTTTTCACCAATCTCTAAAATATATTTAATATCTAGCATACTCTTATGACTTAATTAAAATAAATAGAAGCTATCAAATTCTTTTATCAATTATATGAACTTAAGATTTTTAATATATGAACATCTTGGAACATATTCTCAAACTTGGCCCAGATAAAATCTTCATGGTTCCAGTACGGCCAATTAATTACCCTGGACTCTTTTATTCCTGTTTATCGAAAGAAACATTGAAAAATAAACTTGTAAATTAATATTTTTAACCTGAAATTCGTTTAATAAGTTGCCAAACATCGAAAGGATCGGCAAACCTATCGTTCATGCCTTGAAATAAGTAAATCTCTTTCAAAGTAATTTGATGAAATGGGTAGCTTGGTGGTTTAACACATTTGTATATCTCTATTTTTGATGGGACCATAGTCAAATTGTGCAAAACGATGTGTATTCATTGATTGAGCATACTGCAAAAACACCCTGGATGATGCCAGGTCCATTGTAGACGTATGAACAGGTAGCCTTTCCTGTTTAAGTTTAAATTAATCAATAATTTTTAAGTTCTTGACTAAAAAGATTTAGATAAAATACCCTGATAAATAATTCATTAAAGCCTTTAAACAATCAATTTTTAAATGAACAGATATTGAATATCTATAATTTGTCTAGGTTATTATTTAATTTATACCAGGATCTCTTACATAAATATAAATATAACTTGGCAAATTGAGCGAAAAATTAAAAGATAATTACTGGATCAGTATTTAACGCATCGTTTCCGTCAACGATATCATCTTTAAAAAGGCACAAATAGACCAGGATCTTGTTTCCACAAATATAAGTGCTGATAAATTGAATGACTGGGATAGAAAAACCAAGACCAACTGTCGTGTCTCTGTATTAATAATAGTTAAATATAGTTATCGAGTAATACAAGTTTGAAAATTTTTCAAACCTAAACAACCATTCAATTGGAGCAATGAATCGCATATATGATCGGGTAAACCCCAAAAAAGCAACCGGTGCTAATGCGATGAATGGCCTGAAGTACTGTTCGAACTCAGGTCTGAGTGACAACAGTATGAATAAAATGGTTGTTCCCATTGAGTGTCCGATATATGAGAGCGACTCTGAAATCAAGTCTAAAAATTTAAAAACTGAAACAAATGCCCAAAACTATACTCTTATTTGTGATTTGAAGCACACGTCGAACAGTGGCCGGAATGTCATATAAGGCAAGTTCTGTATAGCTATATGCCCAGTACCTTGGATCTGTAAATGCCCAAGATTATTCATAATAATAATCTTTAGATTTTCTCTCACCTGAAATATTAAGATGAACATGGGTATTGGAATAGGTAGTGCCCCTGTTATTAGCCAACCACACATCATAACCACAGGCACTCAAAGTGAAGGCTAGAGTTGATGTAAGCCTTTGTTTACAGTCGTTGACAACAGTGCCGTTGTCTTCAGAATAGACACCATTACTGTCTAGACTTCCCTTTCTATTGATAAGCCATGACTTAGATGAGGATGCAACACCATGCCACAATAGTACTGGTCTGGGCTTTAATTTGTCGCGTCTGACAAAGGGGTTGACAATTCTAAATACGGTCAGAATATAGCCGTCTTCTGTGGTCACAGCGTATGACTCCCAACGAAAACCTCTCGAAATTATTAGTCCGGGCTTTGAATAATTTATATTATTATAATATATTATTAATATTTTATTATAAACTGACCACATCCAAATAAATATCCGGGTCACCGCTATGGGACAGACGTGATATAAATTGCATAGCGATCATAAATATCGAGGCTTTCATAAATGAGTAGACAGTCATTTTAACGAAAATTATTTCAACTATTACATTTAAATAATACCAAATTTAGTACAAAAACATCTGGTATCAAGCCGGATTGCAATAATTAACTAATTATTACCGAAAGACCCTGCCGAGCTCAACATAATTAACATGTTTGAATTGAAAAGATGAATCATCAAGTATCTTTGTTTGCAATTAATTCGAGTAAATCTGACGGAACCAGTGAAAAAATGGTGAAATTATTATTTTTTTGTTGCGCTTACAAAATAAACCAATCAAAATCGATGTACAAATTTATTCTAGTAATACACCAAGTCCGGCATTAATAGCTTAAAGGAATCTACCGAATGATCTTTTTAAATTTCTATTTTATTATATTATTACCATGAGTGAATAAATTATTCAAATTCACATTCATTTCATTCCATCAATCAGTTTATCAATGAAAAAAATTATCAAATATTTATCAAGACTTTCAAATTGCTCTATCATTTTATATAAATATCATTGTTATGTAGTTCGGTGCTGTAGATTTAATTTTAGATCAAGTTGAAAATAAATTTAAATTCGGTGTACTAGTCTTTTCTTTTTAAACTGGTAGCTTTTCCTGCATTAAATCCGTTCCTACCAGTCATCATGCTATAAATATCGTCGAAGACTTTTAATAACGGGCCGATGAAAATAATTGAAGCAATTATCACGAATAGATAGGTGGCAACCATGTCAATTAATGAATTTGTCCACTGAAAGTTTAGATAGTTTATTAGATCTGGTTTATTTTCAATTTATTTTAATAAGGCATTAAATGTACTATAAACTTGCTTATTTAGGATATTAATTTTACTGGAACAGATCTGGTAAATCAGCCATATTATGATCTAGCTTCTTAAATTTCAACTTTTTTTAATAGAAGTTAAATCATATTAAGACTTTAAATAACTATTTTAAAAATTATTTAGTTATTTTAGAGATAGATTATGGGAAAGTTTGAAAACAGAATGAGATTTTTTAAAAACTATCCCAGCTTAATTATTTTTATCTCACCAGTGCATAATCAGAGTACGATGTCATCTCCCTTTTTATGCCAATACGGTAGTCAACAAAAAATCCGTGGAACTATTAAAATGTTAGCAAGTTATTGATAAAATTAATAATTGGGATTAGTAAACAAATTTTACCAGGTATACTGGAAGCGTAAATTTAGCCAGAACACGGAATGGATACCAACCAAAGGCTCTTTCACAATATTCTAGCAAAATTTATTTACAGTCAATTGTCGCTTTGAGAAACAAAGGTGTGCATAAAAATAAAGATTAATATAATAGTTTGCTCTGAACTGAACTTCAAAATTTTCTTGTAGCTAGGACATACTGTATTTAATTTTGCGCTGGATAAATATGGTAAGAACCAAGTTCTTACTGAGAATTTAATCTAACTTACTCATTATTTTCTAATATATCATAAAGAGTAAATTAATTAAGCTTGGTCAATATCGTAATAAGTAAATATTATACCGAATCGTTTTGTAACACATAAGAAGATGATCCAGGCAAAAGGCATCAGAAATATAAATTTACTAATCACCAAGTAAACTTCTGTTTCGTAACCGAAAAATGAATTCGGGATATAATCCAGATCATACAATTGTTTTCTCCAATATATCATGACCAAGTTAAAAACTATTAATATTGCAGCAATAAAAAATTGGCCAATTTTTCCACCTAAATAGATATCTGGCTTATTTTTAACTAGATAAGCTACAACAATTCCCATTATATAGGCGGTTATATAGTTCCATGGTGAATAGAAATAAGCGTCGAATGCTTCCAGAAAATTCTTGATATGCTTATAATTATAAGCCTGGAAAATTGTTTCAACTTTTTGAATTCTATAAAAATATAGGGGCACTAAAAGTGACATGATGAAAATAAGGAATAAAATGTTTTTTCCATATCTCCTATATCTGATAATTGATACAAGCAGAATTGGGGAAATCGCATATAACTGAAGATTTGCTGAAAGGAACCTGTTGAAAATTTTTTAATTTCAAGATTATTTAGATATCGATTAAGATATTTACCATGATTGACCTAGGCACTGGAAAATTTAACCAAACATTAAAATAGTTAACTTAGATATAATCTTTATCAATTTACTTGAAAAACAACCGGCGGAAACGTTTTAGAATCTGACCAAAAATAGTTCAAATTATTGATCATGGTGAAGGGCATATACCATGTTTCTAAACAGGATTTTGTTTGCAATGAACTGAAGAATGACCAAAAAGGACCTAGTTTAACAAGTGTTAATTTTAGCATTAATAAATGGTAGGTTTTTTTCAAAAAATTAATTATGACATACCATCACCAAGCTTCTCAAATACTAATGAAATTAGTATGGCTGTGCCTAAAATTGGAAACAATCGACAGTACCTAGATAATAAGAATTCAAAATTAAAAATCAATTTTAAAAGAATCTTGTTTAAATACTTGTTTGCAAGTCTCGAAAACAAACTGAAGTTTTTCTTTTTAATAGGTGTTTCGTTTTCCAAAAATACCGAAATTCCTATCGAAACGAATAAACTGCTGTTTTTACCAAGCAATTAGCTAGTGTATTGTTTAAATACATATTTTCACCTTTGAATAAATCGAATTAATATATACAAGCTAACTTTAATTATGAAATCTTAGCCTCTCAATTTGACATTCTGTTGACACAAACCATTATTCTATTTCTATTTATTGTAAGGTGATTTATTGATACAATATGTCTATTGAGTTGCAAGATATTTTTCACTTTATCTTAACTAGAAAACAAGAACAAATTATATAAATTTAATAAAATACCCTTCTGATTTTGGATCTAGCATCTATTTTAGGATATCTGAACATTTTCCAAATTTAAAGTTGTTTTTACCTGAAAGCAACATGAAAACGTCCATGCCATAATAATTTGTATAGAAATGAGGCTTATAACCCTTGCTAGTGTCATCTGGATAAGCTGCTATACCCATGTCAGTTAGTTGCATGAAATTATGTGCAAGAATAACCCCAAAACAAATTACTACTCGTAGACCATCCAAACATTTATATTGATTATTTTCCCTGATTAAATATAGTTGCTTGATAGTAACGGTTGCTGAAAATCGATTGGATAACGAAATGAACCAGCTAGGTTTATTTCCACCAAACTTATCGTAGACAGTTACTGCTAGTACTAATAATAAAAATATTGTAAATATTGCCCTGAAAAAAAAGATAAATAATGTCTTGGTCGGATGATAATCTATGTTTCGTAAACTACTAGGTCATACTCACAGTGGAATTATATGATATGCTTTCCAAATTGCAACTTTGCCCTTGTAACTACAGTCGTTGACAAAACTTATCGATAATACTTCTGTAAATTTTGATATAACTAAGAATGGTAAATAAATTATTTAGACATGATCATTACCTATATTAAAGTTTAGAATTCTGACCTGATTTCATAATTGTAGAAATTTCAGCTGGATCACAGCTTTTAGGCAGACAAAAGCCATTCACATTTAACATGGCAGTTGCTTTATGTGTGTTTTGATTAAACATTTTGCCTAACCAATCAAGATCATCTGATCTGATAGAAAAGCGCGACAAACTATATAACTTTGAAAAATAATCCAGTATCTTTATTAATTTTTGTCTAGGAATCTTTTTATAAGCTGAAGCAACATCAAGAGAACAAAATTGGCCAAGTATGGTGAATTTATTGTCATAAATTGGACTCTGTATACCAAGACACTGGTCATAGTCACCAATCAAACGGGGGATTCCAGTAAACAGTTTATTCAAATCCGGCTGTGAATCAATAACTAACAGAAAAAATAATAGAAAGCTTAATACCATTATCAGTCAAAAATTAAATTAACAAGCCATAATTTTATTCCATAGGATTTAACGACTTTTTAACTAATTTTGAAATTAAAATCTCTTTAAGTTAGGGGGTTATCGCTTTGAGTTAGAGGGCTTCCAAAATGTTCATTGAACATTTTGACCACATTAAAAGTCTCTACCTTAAATTTGACAGTATCTTTTTTAATGGAAAATTCAGCCTTTCTAACTTAACTAATTTATCATTAATAAAAAAATTAATGCCTTTTTGCAACGGCTATTAACTTGGTTAATTAAAGATTTCTGTATCAATAGCTCACATTTTAAAGCCCATTGTTCACCATTATCGATTGCATCCATTATTCGTGTCAAACTACCTAGACATTCACTTGATATTTCGATACTCAATAATTTGTTCTTGTACAGATTTAACATTAACTTTAGTACAGTCGCGAACGTATTTGAAAAAATCTGTTCTTTTTCAGGAATAACAATATCTTTGACGCTTTCAATCACGTTTTCACCATGATAATCCTTGATTTGGCCCGGATTTGTTTTGACAAGATTATTTAACAAATCTTGATAATTTGTCAATTGTGCTAGCACAAATAAAATAATTAAAACTGTTGATAACATTTTACACATTTTGGCTGAAATTCGTAGACAAATAAAATTCATTCAAAATTCATAACTCATCAATAGATTCATTAAAATTCAAAATATGAGCTAAAAATAATTACTATAAACCAGAGATGGGCAAAATTTATCTAGGGGGAGGGAGGATGTTAATTTTTCTTGTATCAATGTTAAAAGAATCTAAGGGAGGAGGATAAAATGGTGGCCGGAAACTGCTATTTTCTTTTGTTTTAAAATTATATTCCGTAGCATTAAGCTTTTATAAGCTTAGACAAGATAAAATCAAAAGGCTAAATTAAAAAAAAATTAAAACTAAACAGCTGATTATCAAAATCATCATATATTTGGGGGAGATTATTAAAAATGCGTAAAATTTATACATGAAATATAACTTGGGTAGTTTTATTCAGAGTGGACTTGCTGAAAAGCTCCTACCCTTTTTAGCCATCCTTGCTTTAAGAACAGGTGGGGTACATAGCATACACCTCTAATTATTTATATTAAATTACACAAGAATTCCACATTTCATTAAACATTTTTATTTAAACAAAACTCAGTTCAAACACTCTTTTCTAAAATTGCAGATAAAAGTCTAGTTTTAGCGCCAAAAATGTTTAAAACATGTTGTGTTCAATTAATCTTGTTACTTTTATCAAGTTTCAATTATAGTTCTTATTGTTCTAGTGATTCAGTAAATCTTAAGGACTTTTCATCAAAATTTGACCTTGATCAACGCCGTGACCAAAAAGATCACATTAAAGAGCCCGGTTTAATTGAAAAGTTAAGACAAATTAATAGGAAGAACAGGAATTTGAAGATTAATTATAATGTCAAACATATTAATGAAACATTTGAGGCAATTAATTACTTCCAGGATGAATTGTTTCCGCTCTTTACTAGTGATAGCAAATTTGGTCACGAGTTTCTTGAATTTCTATTTACACTGGATTTGCAGCTCTCGACTCAATGTTTGAGCTCTTTGTTCACTATATACAAGTCGGTGGAAAATTCTGAATTCTGGGCCTTAAAGTGTAAGTTCAATTAGGATTTATAAAACAAGGGTTTCCCTCAAACCTAATCTCCACTACATTTACAACTTTGATATTTTACTCTCAATCATTTAAATATTTCTAATTAACCGACTGGTTCTGAACATAATGCAAAAGACCCTCCCTGCCCCAACCTGAGTAATTTTGGTCATGTAATGTGACAACAACCTATAGGTCTACATCTATTCTATTTAGTGGGTAATAAAGATTTGCCCCATAGTCTAAGAAGGGACTGGTTTATAGCGTTCAAAATGTAATGCAAAAGACCCTCCCTGTCCCAACCTGAGTAATTTTGGTCATGTAATGTGACAACAACCTATAGGTCTACATCTATTCTATTTAGTGGGTAATAA
>JAQIWP010002552.1:0-10637 GCA_034695525.1 Euzetes globulus
TTCGGGCAATACCTCACTATATGACCGATCTCTTCACAATTGAGGCACCGCACATTAGGATTCGAGTACGTGCCGATTGGTTTCTTGGGTTGCCCTGGAGTGTCGGGCGAAATCACTCCCTTTCTTGCGCCTACTGGCTCCGACTAAAACTCATTCCCTAAATTGTCTGGTTGCAAATTAGGGTTGCTCTTTGTTGGTAAACGACTTGGGCGAGATTTGTCGGTATTATCCATCGACGCATTCATGTCTCATGTTTTAAGGGTTTCCAACATTGCGTTCAGCGTCGAAATCGAGTTTAGATTCGTATGAATTTGGTCTTTCGATAGACCATTCCGAATATGTCGGAGTTTCCGGTGCTCTGGCATTTTTGGCTCCATACGACTAATTAGGGCCAGGATTTTCCGGGCGTATGCTAAGTAAGTCTGGGCGCGGTTTTACCCATTTCGCTCAATAGATTTTCGAGCATAACTTCCGCGCTCTTCGGATTAAACTCTTTAAGGAAAGCCTCAAAAAAATCATGCCATGCCGGCGGTGGTGGCTGTGTGTAGGGCAGCATTTCAAAGTCCGGAGTTGGCATTAACGTTGTGTCAAACCAATCTTTCGCGCTGTCCTTCAGATGCGCACGGGCGTTATTCATTCTTTGCGAATCTTCCCACCCATTGTTGTCGGCGACCATCTGGAAATCCAGATACCATTAAACGGCATCTGCTATGTCGCCGGTGAAGTTTCGGGGCTTCATCTTTTCAACGGTGTTTGGACGGTATATGGGTGCGACTGTTGGCCCTACTGTGGTGCAGACTTGGGTAGATATTTTATCTGCTCCGGAATTTGCGAAGCTTAACTGCTTTTCGCCGGCGTTAAACTCGCAACCAGTTCCAACATTTACTTCTCTCTTAGAGATCGTCTGATTAGTGTCGTAGCCAACGCACTTATTTGGGGATCTCAACGGTGAGCCAAAAACAGGCGAAATCGCACCCTTCGTCGGTGCAATATAGGGTGGATCTTTCCGAATAGTCTAGAACTCAAACGTTGATGTCAATTGGGGCGCACTTTGTATTTGAGCGGCAGTTTGCTCTGCAATCTGGGCCTCAAGTGCCTCTATTTTCTTGACGTATTCTACGTTCTCGTTTTGAAAATAATGAGAGTTTTCCTTATATTTCTGTTTCTTTGACCTTAGAATTTTGACCTCGACTTCGTGACGAGTCGTAAGCTCAACAATGTGAGCCTTGAGGTGCACGACTTCGTTCGTCAACATTGCTTTACCGGTTGTAAGCATCACTCGTTCTTTTTCCCTTTCACTGAGGGTAACATTGAGTGATTCAATGGCTTTCCCATATTTGTCAATATCGGCCTCCAAATGCTGTGAACGGGTTTTAAGACTGGCAATCTCCTCAGTCTTGTCATTGATTGACGGCACAAATTGGGTCTTAAGACCGACAATCCTTTCTTTAAGGGCGGTGTTTTTAGTCTCCATTTGGATTAAGCCGTTATTAAGTTCCGCATTTTGCGAACGGAGTTCCCCATTGTCGGCATCCTTTTCTGCGACTTTTTTCTGCATTTCCGCTAGACTTTGTCGGAGAGTTTGAACAGTCAAACTAGCGGCGGATAACTTTTTGTCCGACTCGTCTAAGCGTTTCTGGGAAACCGTTAATTCATTTTGAAGAGAAAACTGTGTTTGTCGGAGAGTAGCCATCTCTTTACGCATAACGCCGATGAAGTGATTTTTGTCTGCCCGCTCCTTTTCGTAAAGAGCTTTCAGCTTTTGGGCCTCTCGGAGTTTCTCCTCAAACTCGTTCCCTAATTTGCCTGGTCGCAAATTAGGGTGTGACTTTTCAATTTTCTCAGTATTACTTTTAGTCAGACAAGGGTCGGACACAGTCCTGATCACCTTCTGAAGGGGAACTTTATTGGCTTCTGCATCCTTGGCTTCAGCCGTCCGAATTTCTTGGTATAATGACGGAGGCTGGTTAAAATCTGGCTCTCTTCCGTTGAAATAAGTGGCCAAAGTATCGGTGAGAAAACTGTCGAATCTATTCTTTACGTGAGTTTCAGTAGAGTTAGTCGGTAGATGTGCCGACTGATTTTCGATAGAATCGTCTAGGGTAATAGTATAGTCGTGAGCAGTGTTCTCAACGTTTGAGGCCATCCGGTCTGTTGTGGCCAGGACTTTAGTTTTGTACTGGCCGTCCGATATTGGCCGGTTGAGTTGTGAGGCCGAGTCTCCTGGAGCTATGGGTTTATCGCCCTCCAGATCTAACGCATTAGCGTCTACTTCGGAATCGACGCTATCTTTCTCTTCCAAAATGCTTGGATTTTCCGCGCGATATAACGCAAGCAAAACACCAATGCGTTGCCTCAAAATTCCGGTCCACTCTTCACGAAGTCTTCTCCACTTATTGATGCGCTTATCATATTTGGGAAGCAGAGTTGAATTCAGCCCGACGCAATCCAACTCCCCTCTGCGGTGCTCTTTCTCTTTAGTAATTTTTGTAGCGCAGAGTTTCTCAACATCTTTAAGAGCGAAGTGCAGGACTCCGGTATCATCCGCATCAATATACGGTAAGACGTAGGCTTGATATAGATTTTCGACCGGTTCTGTCGAACTCCCAGACCGAAATGTAAGGGTTGAGAGTGCCGGGCGTGGAGAGCCCGAGTTCTCGGCGTTAGTCGCCGACACTCCCCCATCCCTTGAAAGATTCGGCGGCTGAAGAGGAGTTGATGTGCCGCCAAAATCTCTCAAAGCGTCGTTAAAAAGTTCTTTAAAAGTGTCAGACATTATTATAAAATTGTTACCCTAATTTGACTTGTAGCAAATTAGGGTCTAAGTTTTTCAAATTTTTAAACGATGAAAAAGTGATGTAAATGAGGTGTAATATGCTATGAAATGCAGTAAATATTGTCTCAATTAATATTAATGAGATTGACAAATGTTGAACCCTAATTTGACTGGTGGCAAATTAGGGAATGAGTTTATGCGAATAAATATATTTGGTGAAAATCAATAAATTCCAAAAATAAGCACAAAAATAATTATATAAATATCACACAATAGTTCCCAAAATGATGTCTTTGAATGAGGTATGGCACTAGAATACGGTGACTAGATGAATCGAAGCGTCAGTTCAGGGGGAAACTCTCAAGGAATAGTCTGGTAAGTGTTATGCGGCGTTAAGCCGTAGTCGTTGCCGATGAACACAAATATAGTTGATGAAAATGTTTTTGATGGGTCGCACAATCACCGCTTGCGGTACAAATTGCGCGAAAAATGTGCAAAATGCGCGCTGAATAGAGATTGACTCACGTTACCGATGCAGCTGGTGGTCCTCAGGGTATCTTTGGTTGCCAATCGGTCATCCAACGTCAAAATCGTCAGCGTTGTCGCAAAATCCAAATACAGACCGTAGTCTCACAAAAGTTCTTCGGTCTCTGACCGAACAAATTTCTAGCCTTTTGGCTGTCAAAAGTTAAACACAAAAACTGTTCAATAGATCGTTTGCTGCTTGGGGGACGAGCAGCGGCGCCTCCACCATATGTAACGGCCCTGGGGGACCGTTACGAGTTGGGCCTTGTCCCGGCCTGTTTCCAGCAGGGCGTCGCCCTGATCACCGTCCGATGGAGACAAACTAGGGCGCAAGTTTGCCGAAACTTGCTCCCTAATTTGCCTGGAGGCAAATTAGGGTTGAAGTTTAAAACTAAGCACCTAATTTGCCTGGTGCAAATTAGGGTTGAACTTTCTGGCGACGTGCCTCTAAATAATGGCCGCCGAGTGGTGACCTTGAGATCACTAACACTAGCACTTTTAATTATAGTCAATTTAACCGAATGTAAGCGCCGACGAACTTTACTTTAGTCCAACAGGACTTTCTTTAAGCCTCGACGCGGGCACACAATTAAATTAAACTTAAATTAAAAGTAAAACACACTTTTTAGAAGCAAAACAGTTTTATTGAAAAAACACCAAAGAAAACACAACTGCTCACTATGGTGTCCAGAACAAGACTCCCCCAATGGCGCCGGACATCCGCCCCAACACATTGTTGGCGACGGTGGCGCCATCTGTCGCACAGGCATCAGGATCTTACATAAATTATTATAGCAATTATTGATGAATTGATATAAAAAGGTGTTCCCTTATTTGCCTGGTGCAAATTAGGGTACATGTTCCCTATACGGTATATTAGAAATAAGGGAAAACATGTTAAAACATAGCATTAATTAAAAGCATTATAATCATCCCCACTTTGCAGGGCGCAAACCGGGGTGCAAGTTCAAACTTGTGCCCTAATTTGCCTGGTGGCAAACAAGGGTTGAACTTATATAAAAGTCAACGGTTGGGCTAAGGAATAAGATCGGCCTAGGGTTTGGCGGGGATGAACCGTAACAGTAAAGGAACGAACATATTTTCCACTACAAACTTGCACCCTAATTTGCCTGTTGGCAAACAAGGGTTGAACTTCTATAAAGGTCAACGGTTAGGCTAAGGGATCATATCGGCAGAGGGTTTAGCGGGGATAAACCGTAACAGAAACGGAATGAACGCGTTTTCCGTTTCATACCCCCACCCCGACAACGAACCGTCCCGGTGAGCCTTAATAATCATATAGAATAATAGGGGTATTCTTAACAATTAGTAAAAGTCATTAGTAAAATAGGACAAAATTAAATAACTTAAACTTAACAAAAACAAAATATTTTTAAACAATAACAATAATAAATAACAATTAAAATAACTCAAAATTAAGGCCAGTTGTTGCGGCTTTGGACGGAAGCCGCCCGTTGAGCCTCCTCCAGGGTCGGGCGTCTCACGTATTCTATTCCACATTAAATTGTCTCTCCCTTGCGGAGTGAGCCACGTCTCTGCCCGTTGAGGAGCTTCACCGATCTCCGTAAAAATCTTGCCTTCCTTTGCGGAGGTAACGATAGGCTCCGTTTTAGTGGTTTTGAGCGTCAAAACAGTTCTGCTGGCTTTCAATGTCCTCGGTTTTAAAGATCGGTTTTCCCCACAAAATTCTGTAGAGTCGGGGTTGGCGTTCGTTAAACCTTTTCCGAACACCTGTTTTCGTCCCACAATTGAAATAATCGGTCGGTGTTTTGGCTCAATATTTTCCGTCGAATTAATTATGTTTTCGAACAGAGATATTTGATCGGTTAACAGAATATTATTGACGGTTGAATTTAATGGCAGACCGTTAAACATTATAATTTCGCTTGTAGGCGCTTGCAATTTAGGGCACAAGTTCTTGTGTGGCGTCTCTCGAATATTTGAATTAGGAGGGAAGTCATGCCCTTTATTGCTTGTGTGCAGATAAGGGTCGAAGTTTTTTACAATTTTTACATTATTATCAATGATTTGCGTAGTGTTTGTCTGCAGATTTGCGTCAATTATTTTTATGAGTTTTGTCGTTAAATAAGTTAGAGTTTCTAACGAATCATCGGAAGAGTTCCCTGAACGTCAGGATGTTTTGACGGTTCGGACACCGTTAAGCGTAGCGGACCCTAACTGTCCGAAAGCCTGCATTTCTTGAAATTCTTCTTCGGTGAATGACTGTAGAATATCGTAATTATCCGTCGAAACTTCTTGTTTGCCTTCCGTCAGTGCGGAACTTTGGGGTGTTTGAGCGGTTGGGCTCGGCTTCCAAAAACTTCCGTCGCGCTTCGCACGAATTTCCTGTAGTCGTTGACGGACGACATCTCCACTTATAGGTTGCGGGCAATACCTCACTACATGACCGATCTCTTCACAATTGAAGCACCGTATGTTCGGAATAGCACAAGTGCCGATCAGTCTCTTTGGTTGCTCTGAAGTGTCGGGCAAAAACACTTCTTTCTTTGCGCTTATTGCCTCGACGGAAAACTCTTTTCCTAATTTGTCTGGTGGCAAATTAGGGTTGAACTTCACTGAATAGGGGTTTGAAAGACATTTGTCGGCGCTATCCATTGTCGCATTCATGTCCCAGGTTTTAAGGGTATTGAGCATAGCGTCGAGCGTTGAAATGGAGTTCAAATGGTCGTGAATCTGGTCTTCCGTCAAACCATTGCGAATGTGCCGGAGCTTACGGTGTTCCGGCATTTGAGGCTCCATACGGCTGATTAGCGCCAGAATTTTCCGCGCGTAAGCGATGTAAGTCTGAGCGCGAGTCTTACAGATTTTGCTCAACAAGTTCTCGAGCATAACTTCAGCGCTCTTAGGATTAAATTCTTTGAGGAAGGCCTCGACAAATGTGTGCCAAGCAGGCGGTGATGGCTGTGTGAACGGCAGCATTTCAAAGTCCGGAGTTGGCATTAACGTTGTGTCAAACCAATCCTTCGCGCTGTCTTTCAAATGCGCCCGTGCATTATTCATTCTTTGCGAATCGTCCCACCCATTGTTGTCGGCGACCATCTGGAAGTCCAGATACCATTGAACGGCATCCGCTATGTCGCCGGTGAAGTCTCGGGGCTTCATCTTTTCAACAGTGTTAGGGCGGTATATGGGAGCGACTGTTGGCCCTGTGGTGGTGCAGACTTGGGTAGGTGTTTTATCTGCTCCGGAATTAGCGGAGCTCATTTGCTTCTCGCCCGCGTTAAACTCGCAACCAGAGCTCACATTTACTGTTTTCTTAGAGATCGTCTGATTAATGTCGTCGCCAACGCACTTAGTTGGGGATCTCAACGGTGAGCCAAAAACAGGCGAAACCGCACCTTTGGTCGGTGCAATATAGGGTTGATCTTTACGAATAGTCGAGAACTCAAACGTTGATGTCAATTGGGGCGCACCTTGTATTTGAGCGGCAGTTTGCGCTGCAATCTGGGCCTCAAGTGCCTCAATTTTCTTGACGTATTCTACGTTCTCGTTCTGAAAATAAATAGAGTTTTCCTTATATTTCTGTTTCTTTGCCCAAAGACTTTTGGCCTCGACTTCGTGACGAGTCGTGAGCTCAACAATGCGAGCCTTGAGGTTCACGACTTCATTCGTCAACATTGCTTTACTGGTTGTAATCATCATCCGATCTTTCTCCCTTTCACTGAGGGTAACATTAAGCGATTCAATGATTTTCGCATATTTGTCAACATCTGCCTCCAAATGTTGCGAACGGGTTTTAAGACTGGCAATCTCCTCAGCCTAATCATTGATTGACGGCACGAATTGTGTCTTAAGACCGAAAATCCTTTCTTTAAGGGCGGTGTTTTTAGTCTCCATTTTGGTTAAGCCGTTATTAAGTTCCGCATTTTGCGAACGGAGTTCCCCATTGTCGGCATCCTTTTCTGCGATTTTTTTCTGCATTTCCGCTAAACTTTGTCGAAGAGCTTGAACAGACAAACTCGCGGCAGATAACTTTTTGTCCGACTCATCTAAGCATTTTTGGGAAACTGTTAATTCATTTTGAAGTGAAAACTGTGTTTGTCGGAGAGTAGCCATCTCTTTACGCATAACGCCGATGAGGTGATTTTTGTCCGCCCGCTCCTTTTCGTAAAGGGCTTTCAGTTCTTGGGCTTCTCGGAGTTTCTCCTCAAACTCGTTCCCTAATTTGCCTGGTCGCAAATTAGGGTGTGACTTTTCAATTTTCTCAACATTGCTTTTGGTCAAACAGGGGTCGGACACAGTCCTGGTCGCCTTCTGAAGGGGAACTTTATTGGCTTCTGCTGCCTGAATTTCTTGGTATAATGACGGAGGCTGGTTAAAAGCTGGCTCTCTTCCGTTGAAATAAGTGGCCAAAGTATCGGTGAGAAAACTGTCGAATCTATTCTTTACGTGAGTTTCAGTAGAGTTAGTCGGTAGATGTGCCGACTGATTTTCGATAGAATCGTCTAGGGTAATAGTATAGTCGTGAGCAGTGTTCTCAACGTTTGAGGCCATCCGGTCTGTTGTGGCCAGGACTTTAGTTTTGTACTGGCCGTCCGATATTGGCCGGTTGAGTTGTGAGGCCGAGTCTCCTGGAGCTATGGGTTTATCGCCCTCCAGATCTAACGCATTAGCGTCTACTTCGGAATCGACGCTATCTTTCTCTTCCAAAATGCTTGGATTTTCCGCGCGATATAACGCAAGCAAAACACCAATGCGTTGCCTCAAAATTCCGGTCCACTCTTCACGAAGTCTTCTCCACTTATTGATGCGCTTATCATATTTGGGAAGCAGAGTTGAATTCAGCCCGACGCAATCCAACTCCCCTCTGCGGTGCTCTTTCTCTTTAGTAATTTTTGTAGCGCAGAGTTTCTCAACATCTTTAAGAGCGAAGTGCAGGACTCCGGTATCATCCGCATCAATATACGGTAAGACGTAGGCTTGATATAGATTTTCGACCGGTTCTGTCGAACTCCCAGACCGAAATGTAAGGGTTGAGAGTGCCGGGCGTGGAGAGCCCGAGTTCTCGGCGTTAGTCGCCGACACTCCCCCACCCCTTGAAAGATTCGGCGGCCGAAGAGGAGTTGATGTGCCGCCAAAATCTCTCAATGCGTCGTTAAAAAGTTCTTTAAAAGTGTCAGACATTATTATAAAAGTGTTACCCTAATTTGACTTGTGGCAAATTAAAGTCTAAGTTTTCCAAATTTTTAAAAGATGGAAAAGTGATGTAAATGAGGTGTAATATGCTATGAAATGCGGTAAATATTGTCTCAATAAATATTAATGAAATTGACAAATGTTGAACCCTAATTTGACTGGTGGCAAATTAGGGAATGAGTTTATGCGAATAAATATATTTGTTGAAAATCAATAAATTCCAAAAATAAGCACAAAAATAATTATATAAATATCACATAATATTTCTCAAAATGATTTCTTTGAATGAGGTATGGCACTAGAATACGGTGACTAGATGAATCGAAGCGTTAGTTCAGGAAGAAATTCTCAAAGAAAAGTCCGTTAAATGTTATGCGGCGTTAAGCCGTAGTTGTTGCCGATGAAAACAAAAATAGTCGAGGAAAATGTTTTTGATGGGTCGCACAATCACCGCTTGCAGTACAAATCGCGCGAAAAATATGCGAAATGCGCGCTGAATAGAGATTGACTCACGTTACCGATGCGCCGGTGATCCTCAGGGTATCCTTGGGTGCCAATCGGTCGTCCAACCGCAATATCGTCAGCGTTGTCGCAGAATCCAAATACAGACTGTAGTCTCACAACCGTTCTCCGGTCTCTGACCGACCAAAATTCAAGCCTTTCGGCTGTCAAAGTTCAACACAAAAACTAATCGATTGATCGTTTGCTGCTTGGGGGACGAGCAGCGGCGCCTCCACCATATACACATTGTACTGTGTAATGTGTGCGAGTCTTGTTCTGGACACCATAGTGAGCAGTTGTGTTTTCTATTGTGTTTATTTCAATAAACTGTTTTGCTTCTAAAAAGTGTGCTTTTCTTTTAATTAGAGTTTAATTTAATTGTGTGCCCGCGTCGGGACTTAAAGTGAGTCCCAGTGGACTGAAGAGAAGTCTGCCGGCGCCTACATTCGGTTGAATTGTCTTTGATTAGAAGTGTCAGTAGTAGTGATCTCAAGGTCACCACTCGACGGCCATCTTTTTAGTGGCACGTCGCCAGAAAGTTGCACCCTAATTTGCACCAGGCAAATTAGGTGCTTAGTTTGGAACTTCAACCCTAATTTGCACTAGGCAAATTAGGGAGCAAGTTTGGACTTTGCGCCATAATTCGCGCCAATTGGACGGCGAACTGTGCGACGCCCTGCTGGAGACAGGCCGGGACAAGGCCCAACCCGTAGCGGTCCGTCTGGGCCGTTACAAATATAAGGTACCAAATCGCATAGTGTACAAATAAAAGGCCTAAATCAAATAGTATATTGTAATTAAGCGTGTTCCAATATGGACAACTCATTGAAGTAATACTTATAAAAGTTTAAACCAAAATATTTCCGGAACTAAAAACAATACAATTTTTATTTCTTCACGGTTCGATAGAGGCGTTCTTGATTAACGATAAAGCATAAATAAAATATACTGTTCGTTGGGTAAAATCGTGAGATAATTCCCAAAAACCACATGTGCTTTGGAAAAAAATAACACCCATTTTTTTATTTCATTAATCGATAGAGCAGCTTCCGATTAACAAAATAGTGAAAAGCTAGAATACTTTTCATGGGTCAAAAAATCGAGATAATCGCCAAAAACAATATGTGCTCAATAAAACGGGTGATTCGAATAGAAGTTTAAACTTAAATATCTCCAAAATTACAAAAAACGCCAATTTTGTTTTTCGATAATTAGATAAGGCTACTCTTGACTAACAATATAGTGTAGTGATAACATATTGATCCAGGGTCAAAATCTCGAGATAATTTCCAAAAACCATATGTGACCAATAAAAATATCTAACTCACAATATCTCCAAAAGTAGAAATAATACATTTTATCTTTCTTTATATTTCAATAAAGAGTTTTCTAGTTAACAATATGGTGTTCAAATAACATACTGTTCCTAGGTCAAAAAACGGAGATAATTGCCAAATACTATATGAGGTTGATAAAACTAGTGTCATTTCTTCAGATGCACCTCTTACTCACACTACGACTCATAGTGTGGCTGGCCCCGACTGAACGACACTAATCAACTTATCCGGTAACACTAACATTAATAATCAATGCGAGTAGCCATATTCGATCCTAATAGAACGATAATTGGTGAAAGCGGACGGGGTAACAGGCCGTG
>JAQIWP010002553.1:0-10630 GCA_034695525.1 Euzetes globulus
GTTAAATTAAGCTTAATTTAGTTTAAACTTACTTCAATTTAAATCCAGTTTAATCGGTAAAATTACCAAAAATGGCCGACAAAATGGCGGATATTTCAGAAAAAATGGCCGCCGCGCTACATACTATACTCCCTATGGTAACCCCTGGAATTTGGTATCATTCTAGTCTGAAAATTTTGAAATTAGGTCCATCCGATCCCACTCTACAGCCTCCCTCTAGGTTCTTCCAAGGTTGCGACCCCTGATTTTAACAAGAATAAATAAATCAATAAATATTCACGCTTTAGTCATTACTAATGACTCATTAGTAAACAATTATTAAGCGATACATTAGTTCTATGGAAAGAGTTAATCAAAACAATAACTTTTAGAGCGGATGTGAAACTTGATCGTCTCAATATGTAACATTTAAAAGACTTATAAGTTATATAACTTATAACCCTTACAACTTTTACATTTATAACATCATTTAAATGTATTGAATGTAAATTATCATTCAGTACTTGCATTGTATGCTTTTTGCTTAAGATTGATAAATAAAAGTTTTGTTCATTAAAATTATATCTTTAACGTTTAGAAAAATGGCTGAAGGAATAACTGACATGTTGTCGTACAAAGTAGCAAGTGATCTGGCTGAATTAACTACAAAAGTTGAGAGTTTAATGAAAGAAAATCACGAAATGATTTTTTCTGTGAAGAAGATGATCAAAGATATTGATGAATATAAGAAGAATTGTGATGCCATCAAATTGATTGGTGTAGGGGCATCTATGTTGGGCTCATTTTTTAACGCCTTATCAGATCTATCAGAAAACAGAGAGACGTCTCAATCTTTGAGAAATACCGGTAACTTCGCTGAAACAATTGGAAACACAGCCAATATCGGCGCTCAACTATTTGATAAATGGAAGACAAGTGAGCTCTTCTCCAAAATCAAAGACTCTGCACAAGAATATGGACAAAAATCAGGACAACTGGCTTTAGAGTTGGAACAGTTCCAAGCTTTATCCACACGAAAGAATAAATTGGCAAAAGTTGAAGTGAGAGGCTCATCACTTGTGGCTGATCGCAGACAGGTTAGCTTGATCATTCATAATGGAAATATGACCAATGTGGTTGATAAAGTCACTGAATTGATAAGCTTAATGGATACAAGCACTGAATGTCATCCAATTGTCTGTGTCCTCGAAGAGCTACTCGATAAATTAGAATCGGAGTCGAGAAGAATGGATCGCATCCATAACATCCTATCGGACTCAATGACAAATCCAAGAAGTTCTGTCAGAAGAGAATTAGTCAATCGAGTTGAGGAAACTGGCACTGATTATGCTAGGCCATCGCACACAACTAGCACTTATACCCGTCGTTTCTACGATCACTATTGATGTGTGCGAAATATTTATTTAACCCCTCCACCCCTCCCCCTCCACAACGAGTATACAAGATGCGCTTATGAAAAAGATATCAAAAACTTTAATAATAATTATTTAACTTGTTAATTTAATTACATTTAATTTCAAATAATTACTGGAAAAATTGAGCTTTTTTATCAATAATCTTTAATTTTACTTGACACTAATAACTTGTAATCAATAACTTTTGGAAATAATCTGTAAAACTAGTTATAAATAAGTAACTATTTTTGGTGGCAATCAATGATGAGTTGAGCGCCATATTCGCCAATCATGACTGTGGCGGCATTAGTGTTGGCCGACACAACTCTCGGCATAATTGATGCATCGATTACTCGCAAATTTGACACACCTTTCACTCTAAGTTCAGAGTCGACAACAGTAGTCAACTCTTTGACGGCACCCATTTTACAGGTGCCCACAATATGGGCTGACGATGAGGTCAGTGTTCGGGCCATACATTTGAGATAGTTTGGTGGAGGAGATGTAAAGTTAGAGTTATGGTAAGCCTCACAACCATTCACTAAAGTCTTGTATGGCTCCACACCAAAGGGTTTAAGGGCTGGCGAAAGAGCTATTCGGTATGACTCGGATATGCCCTCAACTATTGTGTCCACGTCTTGTGCCGCAGAAAAGTAGTTCGGATCAAATAGAGGCGAGACATTGGGATCGGTAGACTGTAATCTGACAGTTCCCCTACTTTCAGGCCTTAAAAGAATTACTGAAATACTAAATTGACTTCTATTAGTGTACGGCTTATAAAACTGATCCCAAATCTGGTCTTTAATTCCTGTGGCCCCACCACTCATACGACTGGCCGCTGGACTCGATTGCATTAAACCCAACTGCAAGTCCGGCCAATCGGTTTCGTTGACAAAAGAACTCTGGAATAGTGTTACAGAATAGTCTGATTGCGTCAGAGGTCCGGAACCGTTGATGAAGTATTTGGCCAGTGAATCAAGTGTTGCCGTCCTGTCTGTAAATGTGTAATTAGTCAGGAAGTGGACTCCGTAAACTCGGGGCTGATCGTGAAGGTTGTCTCCAACAGGAAGGTCTGACACCACATTGATATTGAAATCTTGTAAATGCTTTTTGGGACCAATTCCTGAAAATGTTTAAAATTTGAGAAACTTTTGTTTTGTGAAAATGGATATATACCGGAAAGCATAAGAAGTTGCGGCGAATTTAAGGCACCGGCAGATAATACAACTTCTTTTGTCGCTTTGACCACATATTTCTGCCCATTTCTGTTGAATTCGACCCCAACCGCCCGTTTCCTTTTGTCGAATATTATTTTAGTCACAAAACTGTCGGTTAAAATATGAAGATTTTTTAGACCATAGACTGGTTGAAGATATGCCTCTGAAGATGACTGTCTGACACCTCTTCTTATGGTTCGCTGAACTATTGCTGTTCCGATTCTTCTATTGCCATTCAAATCAATTATAGGATAACCGGAATCATTAGAAGCGGTCACCCATTGTCTTGTCATTAGATCGACTTCTGGTGGTGTAAATAGAGTCAGTGGACCGCCTGTTGAGTGGAAACCGTTTTCAGCCAATTCAGGGTCAGTTTCGTTCTCCAATCGCAGAAAATATGGAAACACTTGAGACCAGTTCCATCCTTTGGCACCAAATTTGGCCCATTCGTCAAAATCTTTTGGATTTCCTCTTAAGTGAGCCTAATTAATTTCAAAAATAGCTAGTTTATAAGTTAATCAAGTTGAATTTATTTTATTATTTGTTAAAGTGCGATTTCAAATAAAATCGGAGCAAATTCCTGTAAAATTTCAAAAATTAGTTTACAACATAGTCTATAACCCAGGGGTGTGCAAGAGGGATTTCCTGAAATATCCCCTCTAGGTTTGAAAATATTTTACCATAAAAAGAGAGAAACTGATCCCTTCAAAAATTGCCATTTTCCGTGATGGTGACCAAAAAGTCGACCATTTTGTCACTTAATTTAAGAAATTTAGCATTGTAATTTGAATAATAATAAAAATTTAGCTTAATTGTGGCTTAATTAAGATAATTAACCTTTTAAATTACCAGAAATAAATATATTTGAGAACAAAATGACTGCCTTTTTAGCCACCATTTTGAAATATATCCCTCTGCTATATCTCCCTAGGGTCACAAACTTTGCCCCTGCTATAATCTGAATAAAATAATTTGTGGTGCAGTTTATATCTGTCTCTTATATCGGAGTTTCTTATATCAGGTTATCATCTTATATCGGATATTATATCGTATGGTATTTTAAAGATAACAAAAGTGGCTTTTATTTTGGTGTTTCAAATTAAATTTAAAATTAGGTGAATTTTATTTTTTATTATCAGTTGTATTATTAAAGAAAAACATTTAAAAGCCCAATACTATAAATACGATTAAATAATATAAAGACATTTACAAGATATGATAATCCAAAGAACCGTGGGCAGAAAGAATTTCTTATGTAAATCTTAATATCATTTTTGAATTAATATTTCTATGAGAAATATCTAGATATTTTTAGCAAAATTTTAGAACCGATATAAGCAAATGTGTATTGGTTAAAAACTGAAGTCACCTTGAAAATTCGTTAATGTTATCGAGGAGAGCATATTTATAAAGTTGACTTCTGACTTATTAGGCTAAACGGGGAACTCTACAAAAACGGAAAATGACATTTCCACGGTATATAGTCTATCATTTAAAGGATGCGCATAAAATTTTTAAAAATTGACATACATTAGAACTAGATCAAATTCAGCTTATTTTTTGCCATTTTTCTAATTTAAGAATTTTTAATTTTTAGCTTTTTAATTTTTTTCATTGAAACAAAGTAAACTGAACTAGCATGTCTAAGTGCAACTTCAATTACCTTAATTATATATCCTTATATTCTACCTAGCCAATTAAAAGTTCTTTAAAATATACCATACGACCTGATAAATTTGATTAATTTAACATTGGATTTGAGATTTGTGTGAAGTAAAACTATGTTCTAAACAGGGGATTCACCAAAAGGGGATTTCTTAACCCAGTTGAGGATAGACTGTGTTTATCACAATAATAGTCAATAGTAATACCTATTCATTCAATATTTTAGTTTTAAATAAAATTGCTAATTAAGAACAGGAGACAATTTACCATTCTGTTTATAGAAGAGGTGCCACCAAGCACTCTGCCCCTTGGCCATTTCATGCTTCTGTTATTCAATCCAAAAGATGAATATTTTTGTGGAACAATAGTATAATTCCAATCCATTCGTGTGTTTTTCAGTGTATCACTCATTGAAGGCATAGTCGAGACAATTGTCTCCTGAGCCCCACATTCCAATAGAAGTACCTTGAAAGAAGGTATCGCTGACAATCTGGAGGCGACCACAGATCCTGCAGAGCCGGCACCGATGATAATGAAGTCATAGCTTGAATCCCATTCAGTTCTTGAGGCGAGTCTGTTGTAGTGATTCTGTTCTTTCAATATAAGCGTAGACAACGTCAGTAATAATGTTGTCAATGAAAGGGTTGACATTTTTTTAAAAGTTTGACTTTGCAACTAAAGTCAGTAACAAGTTGATATATATATTTGCACCTTTTACCAGACGAACAAGTGTTTTCAATAAAATAAATTGCTTTTATTACTTATTTACATCCGCTAAGAATGGAGTACAGGTTTTATGAGCCGTTTCAACACAATTATGCACTGAATACTTAATTGGATCCCTTGGAACAGAACAAAAACAAAGTTAACTCTAGGTAAACATGAAATCCAAAGATTTGTTTTTAAAACTTGTTTCAAATTTACAAGTTTAAATCAAAATGAAAAGTTACATTAATTTAAAGATTGTTCCTGATCACATTTAAAAGCACCTTGGGCATTATGTTTAAAATTTATTTGTGTAAATGACTTTTATTAACAATTATTGTTTTTAAAACATTTGTGACATTTAATAATTAATAATTATAAGTTTGTGCAACAAAATGACGAGTTTTTTATTTTTTGGCTCACCTTTTATTAAATGATTTATACTTTAGTCCCAAAACTTTTCCTTTGTTTGATTTAATCTGAGTTCAAATATTTTTTTACTCGAATAAATAGAAATTAGATAATAGTTCGGAGTGTTTGAAGGTCTCTATCAGATAGGAGTAAAAGATGGGTTTATGTCAATATTTGCTTAACTTTATACTTGATGCAAATTTTGTCCCACTTCATCTTATTATATCTCTGTTTTTATTGTGTCAAATGATTTCAAATGTTTTTGCAACTCATTGTTTGTCATAAATCTGTCATATATTTATGAACTGATACCATTATGAAATGTTCAAATCAGATAGTCTCAAGAAGTCATTGGATATTTTGTTTACCCAGCTCAATAAAAGGAGACTCAAGTGTTCATTCATTTCAATGAAATTCAGAGATAATTTTTATTTATTGAGAAATACATAAAATTGTTTAATGGAAACAAACGAGTTATTTGACGGAATAAAACTTAAAATAGAAAATGAATTTCAAATAAAAATGTTTTTCAGTAATGTTTATCAGATCTTATGGTTTGAAGGCTTTCCGGAGATTCCACTGAATTTTGATTCAAATCTATTCGCAATTCTTTCGGATTTGTTCCAATCGGACCATAGCTTTGACTACTGTTTGGGATCTCATCTCTTCTTGAAGACAATAATGGAGTCCTTTCTGTTGGACTCAACGAAGACTGGATTAAAATCCTTTCTGTCAATCGATAGAGAAATCAAATTAAAAAATTGAATTATAAGAATAAAAATCAATTACTCATTATGTAAGAGATGTAAATGAATAGCAAGAAAGCAATGAATGCAATGATTAATATTATTATGAGAAGTGAGTAATAGGAGTCCATTGTCTTCTCTCAATGGTATTAAAGATATTTATAAAATAAGAAATCAATGAGTCATTGACAGTGACTTATAGTTATCACAGACAGAAAACACAAAATATATTCAAAAATCAAATGTCTTAATTTAAAAAAGAGCGAGCATAAACAAAATTAATTATATGATAAAAGCGAAAATGTTTACTTTTAATCAAAATTGTTCGCATACAATAAAAAGGCAAAAGCTAGGGGAAATTGGTCATTTCATAGAATATTTATTTACTAATTAAATCAAATCAATTAATTATCGGTAGAGCTCCGGGCCATCTGATACTGGTCAGTCGTATCAGATGGACGCCTCTGAGCGCCTAAATCTGATAAAACTGGAATTGAACTTCCATCAAATCAGTGATCACTTGAATCACAATTTTGCAAGAAAGCATTTATTAATTCAAGTTCTGTATTAATGGACAGCACAGGTAATTGAGTGCATAAATTAATAATATAGCACAACATCAAAATGTTATTTCTTAACTTTTATATCGACTGCAGACCTGATGTTTAAAAATTTGGTTAAATGAGAAATTGTGTTCTAATCAACACTTGTGACCACTCTTTGAAGGACAAACGCTTTCGTTTTTATAGATTTGCCACAATATCCTCAACTGATTGTCATCTAATCGCTGCCAAAAAATTGAATAAGACTTATAATAACAATAATCCAGGCCCAAAACTGGACAGCCTTCCCTTAAAAATAAAAGGGACGGGTGGTTCCTTCTTTCAATTTGAGTTTCATTAGCAACAATTCCTGTAATGTAAACGTCTTCAAAAGGCAGTGCTGGAAGACATTTGTTGATTACTGTTTTATATAACTTAAACACATGTCGACCGGGTATAAGATATGGACCTCCGATATAATTCGGATAATATTTTTGTGGATAATCTTGGCTACTGATCGCCCATTTCACTGAACCCCTCCAAACACTAGAATTTCGCCACAAATGACCGAATATATTATCAGGTAAAGTTGAATTTGTGAATTCGAGTAAGTTTTTGGCTAAAATGAATGAGTCGTCGTCCACTTTGAGCATAAATTTGACGAAAGGACAGTTAAGTGCCGTCCACCTCAACAGTGCCACAGCTTTTATCGTACAGTTATAATAACTTTCATAATAACTGAATTGCAAAATATCCGCATATTTTTTATTTTCTTCAATCACTTCTGACTGAATCTTCACATCTTTGGTCAAACCCACCGCGAAATATAGTCTACTCTTGGAGTTGATCTTAATTTCCTGACCCCAAGTCTCGCGAATAGTTTGTCTTCTTTCAAAACCTTCGACTCTATTGAAGACCAGAACCAATAGAAGCAGATCTCTGCCAAACAATTGACTGCATTTGTTGTGATTTATTGTCATTTCTGTCATTTCCAACATTTCGTTCGGATATATAAGTCGTGAATCACTTCTCATTCGTTTGAATTTCGATAATCTCTTCAAATATTCATCGGTTTGTTTGACTCTCACCTCAATATCTTTAAATTCATTGAAATAGTCAATTGTCGACATATTTTTCGGTACAATTGTATTGAAGTTCAAAAAGAAATCATAAAAATTGAAAACAAATAACAAAACGAGAATTGAATTTAAAATAAAAAGTGTTTTCTTCAGAAACATTTTCAGAAATGTAAGGAAGAATTGATTTAAACGTTCATCTGTTTAAACATAAATACAACGAAAAATATATGAAACTTAAATGATTTTGCAAAATATTTATTAGTAAAAACAAATAAGAAAAATCTTACTTAAACTTATCTTGTCACGATAGTCAAAAGCATTGAATGATTCATGAGATAATTTATTGAGCTTACCAAGTTACTAACTTCCGTAGAGCTCAATTTTTGTACATTTTATACTGAAATTGAAATTTTTTGAAGCAACAGCATCAAGATCAGTTTTAGGATTTAGAACAAGTTCGGGAAAGACTTTCTGAAAGTATAATTTTTCAGCATTTTTGGAATAATTTTATAAGGAATGTAAAGTAAATGTAATTGATTTAGCCCAGCGATCGCCAGGGAGCAAACGTACTTTACCCCCAATGACCCAAAATTTTGAGAGTTCACTCCCCCAACCGAAAAAGTGCCACGAAGTGAGCCTGCAAATATTTGGGGAAATTTTGGAAATTGCAGCTGTCGGTACATTTACGCAAACGTTATAAAGAATGTTTTTCACCATGATTGAATAAGAACATTTTTTAAATAGGCAAGAGTAAAAAATAAATATTTAAAAATTTTCATCTTCTACAGTATATACTGGATATAAAAATCACCTTGGTGTTTTGAAAATTGGTTGTCTATACCCGGTTTTGTCTATAAGCGAATAACTCATAAATCTATTTTTAAATCACGATATAATTATCTTCCAAAAGATTTTTAAAATACAAATAATTTTGATGCAGATTTAAACAAAATAATCAGTAATTTTGTTTTTTTATTTCTAGTTGTAATTTCGAATAAGATTTTCAATTTTTCAGTTTTATTAACTCACCAATTGACTCTTATTGGAAATATTTTGACTATTTCTACAGTCATTGTCTATAAGGGATAGCAGTTATGTGAGACGACTTCAATAACTGTGATTTATAAGCAGTTTTTGTTTATAAGCGATTGTTTATGAAGCGCCTCACCCTGCCTCGAGGAGGCTGCGGTGTGAGACACTGAGTCGTTGTAGAGGCACAGGTCTGTTAGCGACACGTCTTCTCTTCTCTATGTGCTTTGTCAATACCTTCTGATGGTCTCTCTATGACTGCCCATACGTTGCCCACTGTTTTGGCCCACTGGGGTTTTACGGCTGGGGGATAATTATTCTGGGCAAGTGCCCAGATTGTGGGCAAAAGGTTTTACGGCTGGGGATATTTATAGTAAGTGCCCAGATTGTGGGCAAAAGGTTTTACGGCTGGGGATATTTATATTAAGTGCCCAGATTGTGGGCAGCGTGCCCTTTCTTTGGGGGTTTGCCCAACCTTTAAATATGCGGGCCGATCGGTCTCTTTAACTATACCGGCAACTCTGCTGCTGCGTCAAAGCCACTTACCCCTCTGTGGGTTGTCGGCTTCAGGCCACCGATGGATGACAGCTGCCGATGGTGTTGCCCGTCTTCCGGGACACAAACACAACTAGTCCACAAGCACTGGGGTGTGGGCACGTTCACTGATGAAGGGGCGCACTTCACTGGGTAGTGGGCACACTTCACTGGTTAGGGGTGCACAAGCACTGGGGTGTGGGCACACTCACTGGGGTGAGGGCACACAACACTGATAAAGGGTACACAACACTGGGGGTGTGGGCACATTAACTGATAGAGGTGCACAAGCACTGGGGGTGTGGGCGTCTTCTGGGACACAAACCCACTAGGTGCCCGTTCACAGGACACAAACACCGTTGATGCCCGCTCACTAAACACAATCGCCCGCGCAAGGAGTCGCCGGTTCCGAACCAAAGCGTAGCGCAATACCGATCTCAGGCTTTCGGCAGGCACTCAGCAGTGCTGCTAATACTGTGGGCACTCGGTAGTGCCATTCAACTAACTCTGGGCACTAGCAGTGCCGTTCGATAGGTTCTGGGCACAAGCAGTGCCTCTCCTTTAATTCTGGGCACAAGGCGGTGCCGATTAAATAGATTCTGGGCACAAGGCAGTGCCGATTAAATGTAGGCGCTCAGTGGCGCTATGCTTGGAAAACAGGGGCAAAGCGATGCCCTTTCTTGAACTACAGGCAGAGAGCAATGCCCACTCTTTAAATCAAACTAGGGGTACTTGCCCAACTGCGGGATGTCGTCCTCAGGCCACTGGTGTCTTCACTAGCTTCCTGGCGTGGAATTGTGATAGGCATTGGGCCAAAGTTCGTAGATCACAGCACAGTTCTGTCAATGAGGGCACTAGAGTTCGCACAAAACTGGGCAGTCCTTCGCCCAGACAATGGGTAGGAGTGCCCGCCTTTGAGATGAGTTGCCTTTCTTTAAACAACTGGGCCGTCCGTCTGGAGCTTGCCCACTCTTCTACGAGGGTTGCACACAATTAAGATTGAATTGCTCGTCGTCTGGATGGGTTGCCCACTCTTCTACGAGGGTTGCACACAATTGAGACTGAATTGCTCGTCGTCTGGATGGGTTGCCCACTCTTCTACGAGGGTTGCACACAATTAAGACTGAATTGCTCGTCGTCTGGATGGGTTGCCCACTCTTCTACGAGGGTTGCCCGTTCTTCAGACAACTGGGCCGTCTTCCTGGAGCTTGCCCACTCTTCTACGAGGGTTGCCCAGATTCGAGACTGAATTGCTAGTCGTCTGGATGGGTTGCCCACTCTTCTACGAGGGTTGCCCAGATTGTGGGC
>JAQIWP010002554.1:0-10629 GCA_034695525.1 Euzetes globulus
GAGAGAGAGAGAGAGAGAGAGAGAGAGAGAACACTCAATCCATTAATTGCTTTTGTATTATAATTTATAACTTACTTTATTTAAACTCTGTGTGAGTTCTGCCGAAGAATAAGTAGTTCTCTAATCACTCATAAGTTTTGACATTTTACTAATAAATTAGTTTTATTATTTAAAATAACTTTAATTACTTTGAGATGCTTTTAATCTACACTAAACTTGATTTACAGACGAAGTAAATCTAACATTTGATTGACTCTTCCAACACTTTAGGCCAGACTAATGGAGCGGCAAATGGAACGGAAAGTGCCGAACAGATCCAGGTGGACGCCACCAGCGCCTGGGGCTCCGAAACTCTGTTTCAATTCAAGTACTTCGATGGCGGAAAATATGCTTTACTGACATCCAGTATCAAGTATTTGACAAATGAAGGCATTTGTGTGGATCTGAGCAAAAAGGAGACAATTGTGGCGATGCCTCCCATCGAGTGTCTCTTCACAATAGAATACCACTGTGGAAATATTGCTTTTAGAGACCATTCGGGCCGCTATTTGGCGGCCGCCGGAAGAGCCTCTCTGTTGAGGTCGCGCTCCACTCACGTGACTAAAGACGAACAGTTCGAGTTCGAAGTGGCACCCATTCAGTTGGCCCTCAGGGCCACATTCAATAACAAATGGGTTTCCACTAAACAGGGTTTGTATTAATTATAAACAAGTCTTTCACACAAAAGTCTTAATTGTCTGTCACTTTTGACAAATCAGGTGTCGACCTATCGGCCAATCAGAACGAACTGACAAAACAGGAGACCTTCCAATTTGAATATAACGTAAAGGATCAGAGCTGGTATATAACCACTCAAGAAGGACACTACTGGGCATTGGGCGGTGCCTCCACTATTCAGACCAACAAAGATGTGAGCGCCCGAGCAAGTTTCAAATTGAAGTGGAACAACGACGACGGCTCCTGCTCTCTGGCCGTCAGTGACCGCAATGTCAAAGACGAAGCACTCGTCAAATGGATCTGTGCCCGAAAATCTGGTCAACTGTTTACTGGTTCAGCAGAAACTGCCGTAAAATTCTTCGTCAAGTTTTTGAACAGAACTTCCATTAATTTGAGGGCCAGTAATGCGTCCGGTTTTGTTGGACTCAAACTTCCAGGTATTTGCCAATTGTTACAGAAAATCCAGTAAAATATTTAATTGAAATCTCTTGTATTTGAAGGTTCGGGTAAACTGGAATCAAATAAGACAACTCCGGACTCCATACGCATAGAGTACGCGAACGCAGAGAACAATGGACTCGACTTTTCGGACATCGACTCGACTTTCAATTGCTGTTATCTGAAACTGATTGCAAACAACAAATACTTGAGTCTGATTGAGAACAACTGTTTGGCGGCCGACGCCTCGTCCGCGGCCTGTGCCCAACAGTTCCAAATCGAGTTAAGGAGTGGAACTCAAATCGCTATCAAAACTTTTGAATCCAATTCCAATTATTTAAATCTAACCAAAAACGGATCGATAGTTATCTCCAATTGTCTGCCAGAGTCGGCCACACTCTGGGAGTTCTGAGCTCACAGTCCTGTCCTCGGATTTCAAATTCGAGTCCAAGACTTTTCGAATTCAATACAAACTAATTCTCAATTCTCTATATCTGTCGCCTCTCTATTGTATTCCAAGTATTGAATAATTAGACCAAAAAAACTAATTGTGAAAACCTTTTTGTCGTTAAAATCTAATTAATAGAAATCTCAAAAACTTTTTATTGAAATTAATCTCTTTTTTAATACTCTTTTTCACGACTTTTTTATGTCTCTTCGGAAAAGTGAATGTTTTTTTGCTTATTTTGTTTCAAATAAAATAAATTTATAATTATATGAATTTTATTATAATTTTTTGTACTTTTGATAATTATTTGAAAATACAATTTGATATTTCATTTGATTTATATATTTATATTGTTTTTAATTATTAAAAACAGTACTTAAAAGTGATGTAAAGATATTATTGTTTTAATATATTTGAAGAATTAAATAAAGATTATGGACTTCTCGGATTCTATTTTATCACCAAGTAAGGAATATAAATTAGCAAGTTGGTTATTCAATTTAGGAGTCAAACTCCCTTTAAACCGGTTCAACCAATGGGAAAGAGTGACGAAATCAAAACACTTCTTTGAACTTTAAAGCCCTTATAGCCAAAACAAGCAGAGTTGAACCCCCTGTTCAAAATAGCTGAACAAAAATGTTTTCACTGATTTCCAGAGACATCTGAAGACAAATTCAAATCAAAACAATAGAGAAACCCTTGATTTCAAACCAAATGTTTAATATTTTCAGCGCTTTTGGCGTTAGTTTTGTGTTTACTGTAAAACTGACGAACAGTTTTCACTAAAAAACTTCTGTTTATATTTCAAAATACTTAATATATTGACTGACATTTAAACTATTGTTTCATTGGATTAATTGCTTACATATTTTGATAGATAAGTCACTTTTTCACAATGATATGAATTTTTAGTTAAAAACGAATCTCATTTTCATTCGACTGAAATCTAATCAGTATTTTCTCCATTCATTTCAAAAACTATTGACAACAAAATCGATTTAATAGACTTTGAATTAGAGATTAAATAATTTTTTGCTCAATTCTCAAACCATACTCTCATTTTTCAAATGATATTTTAATAACTATTAATTAGAAAATTTTCAATTTCCTGGATAATTAACGAGTAAAAATATGACACTGTTTTCAAAATTGGTATATATTTCCAGTAGTTTTACCAAAAAAATGTCTCAAATTTAAACTTTATTTGATTTAAATTGAAGGCAATTTCAAACACCGATTTGTGGTCAGAATTGAAGACTTCTTTGGCTGACAATAAGGACAAATTACATCTGATTGCTGGATCAGTTTTGGGCACTTTATTGGCCGTCAAATTATATCAACTCTACGACAATGAGAGACGTAAGAAACTCTTATTCTTAGTTCTGATGGTTAACTCATTATCATTAAAATGTAGTGAATATAAAGACATTGAAAGAACAGTCTTTCAAACTATTGGTTCGTCTGCCGGTTGTCAGCGGAATCGCTGCCAAAGAAATGTCAAATGTCGACAAATCTATAGAGGATCAGTTCAAGAAAATCTTCGACACAGAGGTATTCCTAAAACAACTGCCACTGAAAGGGAAGGCCTCCGATGAAGTGGTCGAACAGTTGATACACTACGGAAAGATCGGCAAAATTGATTGGATGAAAGGCAGGGCTTCAGGTATGGCCTAAACCTTGGCTCAGAACTAAGTCTAATTTGTTTGATGTGATAATCTGAAGGCACCGTCTATTGTGATGCCAACAAAGACCTGACAAAACTTATGAGTCGTGTCTACGACTTGACCGCTTACACCAATCCCTTACATCCGGACGTCTTTCCCGGCATTAATAAAATGGAGGCCGAAGTCGTCCGAATGACTTGCAATCTATTCAATGGCGACGCCGACAGCTGTGGAACTCTGACCTGTGGCGGCACAGAATCCATTATTCTGGCTGTGAAGGCGTACCGAGACTATGCCCGGGCCACCAAAGGCATATTCAAAGCGGAAGTGGTGGCGCCCAGAACGGCACACGCTGCCTTCCAGAAAGGCACAGATATGCTCAATATGAGGATCAGGTTTATTGATGCCGACCCCATCTCAGGCCAAGTCGATCTCAAAGCTATGAAGAGAGCCATTACTAGCAATACTGTCCTTCTGATCGGTTCGGCTCCCAATTATCCGCACGGAATCATCGATGACATCGAAGCCATCGCACAAGTAATCAATGAACTAATGGTTGGAACAGAGCTGATCTTTAAATAGTCAACTCTTTCAGTTAGGACTCAAATATTCGATCCCAGTTCACGTGGACTCCTGTTTGGGCGGTTTTCTCGTGCCTTTCATGAGAGCGGCCGGCTTTCCCATTCAAAATGTTGATTTTTCGGTGGCCGGTGTGACCAGTATTTCAGCCGATACTCACAAATACGGGTTCGCACCGAAGGGCTCTTCAGTTATAATGTACTCGAATAAGAAATACCGTAAACACCAGTACTCAGTGCAGACCGATTGGCCAGGAGGCATTTACGCGACGCCCACTCTGGCCGGCAGTCGTTGTGGCGCCAATATCGCCACCTGTTGGGCTACTCTTCTCCATCACGGCTTCGAAGGCTATGTGGGCGCCACCAAGAAGATCATTGAAACTGCCCGCTTCCTCAAGACTGAATTGGCTAAAGTGGACGGCATTCGCATTATTGGTGACCCACACATGAGTGTCATTGCCTTGAGGTCCGACTACTTCAACATTTTCAGACTCAGGTATTTGAATAGAAATTCCTCATTAAATATACCCTTTTATGTGGTCTTTAAAGCCATGGCTTTATAAGCCATTTTAGGAGTAGGGTGGCTTTATAGATGATCTATAAAGTCATAGCAACGAATAGTATTTTGAGAACGGTATAAAGCCATTACTTTATATGCAATATCATATCGATTTATTAAAATAATTGAGAAGAAATTAAATGTAATTTGTTTAATTTGAAGACCGGTTTGATTGTTAGACATTATAATTGAGGGCTATTTCACTGAATGACCGGTCATTGCATTGAATGGTCTATAAAGTCAGTGACTTTATAACTGTTCGCTAGATATGGGTGGCTTTATAGATCATCTATAAAGTCATAGCAAACGATTGTTTTTGGCTAAAACACCCGAAATGGCTTATAAAGCCATGGCTTTAAAGACCACGTAAAAGGGTAATTATTATTAATTCCATTGATTTAGTGATAAGTTATCCGAAATGGGATGGAGTCTAAACCCATTGCAATTTCCTTCGGCTGTTCACATATGTCTGACACTAATGCACACACAGCCCGGAGTGGCCGACTCTTTCCTTTCTGACGTCAAGAAAGTGGTAGCCGAGTGTCTGAACACTCCATCGGATAAGGGCGACGGATTCGGTGTTGTCTATGGTATGGCACAGAGTCTGCCCGACCGGTCAATGGTGTCGGACATCGCGTCCACATTCATCGACGGGCTCTACACTACGGACTGGCCCACAACTAACGGCAAATAATTACTTTAAACATTCCAATGAATCGCAAAACTAAATATTGTTTAAAATGTCCGCAGATTTTCTATTATTAAATATTTATTTCTCAAATCACTAGACTTTTAATCAATTTTTATTTTAGTTATTCTTTTATAGAATATATTTTCAAATAACATATGAAATATTAGTGAAATCAGTTTCAATGAATTTTTTAAACATTTTATTGTTTTGTACTCAAAATTCATTTTATTTCTTCAAATAGTTTTTAATTCAAATCTTATATAAAAAACAGAATATTTTTATTTTGTGACCAAATTCTATATATAAAGCAATTTTGAGTCAACCATGACAAATAATTTAAATGTATTGGAACTAATTTTTATAAATCTCTAGCGAATATGTTGAGCCGATTGTTAATTCTCTTAATTCTTGGCCGGGTCTGAGTCCTTGTCGGCACCGGATAGCTATCGAAAACAATTTGTTACACTTTTTTAAAAACTTGAAATATACTGAAAAACTATTTTTTAGTTATTCTATAACCGAATTAAGTGAATAAATGAATTGAATTTTGAAAACTTACTAATAATAGGGGAGAGAGGGCTGTCGAAAACAACCTCCATTGCGGTTTTCGCTAAATGCCTGCTGTCTGCCGACCAGTATGCCCAAGATCAATCCCTTGTAAAACTTTTTCTCACCAAACGATTCAATAGGAACTGAAATCAGAGCCAATAATTGGAGACAAATGACCAGAAATTCACAGAACTTTTCAAATCTCATCTTTTTTTTCGCAACAAAACTAACAGTTTGTTCATTAAATGCTAAATGGATTCATCGAAATAAAATTATTTCACATTTTTGGGACACGTATTGAATCCAAACAACTCTAAAAACTTCAAAGTTATGATTAATCTATTGATGGCATTAAAATAATTTCATATTTCAACAGTTGATTGAACACCGAATCAGTTATTAAATCAAATTAATTGATAGCTTTGGTCTAAACAACTCCTTATATAACCAATAAATTGTAGGTCAAGTGTAGTGATAATGAAATCTTTAGTTTAATTAAAGCCAAATCGATAGTTAATTATGGAATGCCGTGAATCCAGACTATAAAAACTCGTCAATAATTCATTGGATCTGACTTTCATTCACTTAGAATTGATTTTTTTTGAAAGGATACTTTTCTGGCCTAACCAATGGTCGCTCACACATTCTTCAAACCTGTCCTCCACAACACAAATCACTCCATAATCTCCAATACATTGGAAACAATGCTTAAGACTAGTCTTCAATAGACTCAGTAATTATTAATTAAGTCAATGTTTATGAAAAGAAATTTTGTGGACAAAAACTCAACCCATTTGACACTGATTAGGAATTCAAGTAAAGAAGTGGATCAAATTAAGTGATACCAAAATCTATACCGAAACTTAGGAAAAAGTGGTTTAAAAACTGAAACTCAACTAAATTCCAAACAAATGCCAAATTAATTATGACATTCATTTAATTATTGAGTGAAAGATCATTTTGTTGCCAAAAAAATTCGATTTTAAATTAAATAATAGATTCATAGATCATATAACTAATAAATTACCAAAAAAATGATATTTTGTTAGAAATTAATGATTCAAATGATTACAAATATAGAAATCTAATGAAAACTATAAATAATTGGAAGCATAAGAATTCATTATATTAGAAGACAATATGAAAACAATTTGATTGTAAACCCCTATAAGAACTTCACAAACGGTTAAATACATTGAAAATCTGTAGATTTAAATAAATAGTTGAACTAATTATTTGAAAAATACTTATAATCTGTTTTAAAATGAAGGAAAATATGAGAAAATCAACAAAAAAATCGACTCAATAGTATTTTTGATGAAAATCTAATAAAGTCTTTAAAAAATGCGAAGATTTTCAAACAAACTGTTCATGACTTTTAAAAAGTGAAGTATTTGTGATATTTTAGCCGCTTTTGACTCATCCAACAAATCAAATGCAATCATAATCCGGTCTTTGGTTTTCTGGACGTGAAGTCTTTCCACGGTCTCATCGCTCGACTCAACCCTATGACAGTCGACAATCGCCAGAAGATAAAGAGCCGGAACCAATGACATTATCGGATCTGTTCCATCGCTAGCCATTTGTTGCCTGTTTTCCAGCACTTCTTTCACCAATTCATTCATTAACTCTATTAATGATCGGAAATTTGTGTCCAATTCTTTGTCTCCGAAGAAGTAATTGTCTTTACAAATGAGTGGCGTATACCTAATCCATAGTCAAATCAAATTTATAACATATTCAATGGAAATTCAGATGAAATACCTCTCGAGACTGCAGACAAACATAATAAGCAACAGTTCGGTCATCGAATCGGAAATGAGCCGACTCTGGACATTGATATCTAATCGCCGAAAGATGTCAACAAATGAGACAAATCTCCGGATCTTTGTCTCCAAATGAAGTCTTAAGTGGTTAATGAAAAAACAATATTCATTATTAAAGGAGTCTTTATTGGGAAGCGCTTCCAAAAAAGGATAGAAATTCTGTTCATAGGCTGAACTGATCTCTTGTCTCAATTCATGGATCTGTTCTTCACTCTCAAAGAGTGGGTCATTATTGCCGTTGACGTCAAATGAGTTGGTGTTACGACTGTCTGGTCTCTCGATTTTGATACACAACTCGGGTCTCATACCAATGGTCAGACATTTGCGGAATCGACAGCTCTTACAGCACTTGCGTCGGGTGTTGTCATTAGTGATGACGCACTCATTCTGGAGGTCAGGATTGACGCATTGGTATGTGTTTTGGTGGTTATAACATATGATTCGCCGGAAGAAGCCTTTACAGCCCTCGCAGGTCACCGCCCCGTAATGTTTGCCCGAAGACACATCGTTGCAAACCAGACACAATTTTTCTTCTTCCGTTTCGGCCGCAGAACCACTGTTTGGTGTTTCAGCCATTGTTAAGACAATAATTAAGACAATGGACTGAACGATGAATTTTGACTGACTTTTATTGAAATGTCAAAAATGAGTTCAAATCATGAGTTGTAAACAAACCCCAAACTAAAGGTTATTCGCATATTATGTGACGATTTTTTCAATTTTATTATTCATTTGGTTGGAGAATAGCCTCTATATTGGCTACGATCACATCCCAGTTCATTCCCAATTTACCTTCAAATTCTCCAACAACTGAACCTTCATCATCTGCAAATATATACTGATGGCATCATTTTGTTTAAGACATTTAATAAGAATAATAGAAATAAGATACAGGGATTCACATGTCTTTGACAATTTAATGTCAATGTCACAGCAGATCAGATTCCAGCAATGTTTCCCACTCTTCCTCTTCACAAGTCATTAGCCGTTTAAAAATGTTGTTACATTTTATAGACAGCATAAGAATTGAATAAAATTTATGAACACATAAGAGGAATGGTCAAGGTACAATAGTTACCAATACTAATTTCTAGAATCTATTAAATTATGGCTGAAATCAATTGTATTTTACTCTCATATAATGCAAATAATTGTATGGCAAAGACAGGAGATTATTTTCAGTATTCCTTCCCCCCCCCGGAACCGAATAATATGCCTCTTAAGGTATACGGAGCGACATCCTCTTTGGCACTAATTCAATACATTGCTCAGTGGGCCTAAATTTTTAACAAAACTTTTGATACTTGTTGATTTTTTCAAAGACATTTTAATCAGTAATGAATTGTTTAAATGGATTTGCGCGAACTCTTTCAGTTGAACTGTATTCAAATTGCTCGCAAATTTTCAGTTAAATTAATTATTAAAAACTCGGTAATTAATATTCGCATTAATTGAAATACTAATTAGGAATTTAAAAGATGTCTTTCATTTCTATGAAATTGGTATCAGTTTTGTTCTTGGTCTACTCTTTATTAGACAAAATACATTCGAAAAGTTAGTCCAATTATTTTCGAATAATATATTTATTCGATTTATTGATCCATTTATTGACAATATTTTTATTTATGAAAATCAGGTGATGAAAATCAATGTTTCATAGACGGGTGCGGTAATAGAAAATTGACCAAGCTATACGCCAAGAATGAAAGACCGATTGCCATATTAGGCGCCCCTTTTGCGAAGGGACAGAAAAAGGGTGGCACAGAATTAGCGCCCGATTGGTTTAGGAAACAAAATATTGTCAATCAAATCAAGCGTCTGGGCTATGAGTCTGTGGTGGATCTTGGAAATCTGGATTTCAAAAACAGTCCAAAAGACACGACAACAAAAACAAGGAACAATTTCACTGAAATCCACAACCAGTTCACTTTAAGTGAAGCCAACCTTTTGATTGAGAAAAAAGTCGAGCACATCCTTAAGGATGGCCAAACTCTTGTCGTTTTGGGCGGCGACCACAGCATAACCGCCGGCTCTATATTAGGCAATGCAAAAGTCAATCCCGATGTGTGCGTAATATATGTGGATGCACATGGTGATCTAAATAACTGTGAGAGTACAACATCAGGAAATTTGCATGGTAAGTTGAAAAGTGCCTGAAAATGTGAACCAGAATGTAAATTATGATCAACTTTAAACCATTAGGAATGCCGCTGTCTTTCGTAATCAAAGGAATGGAAAAACTGCACAAAAACTTCAAGTCATGTCCTGCTATGAAAGTACTTAAGCCACTGATTCCGGCCTCAAATGTTGTTCTCATGGCTTCCAGAGATTTGGATGACTTAGAGTTGGATATAATAAATGAGTTCAATATTAAGCACTTTTCCATGAAAGACATCGACTTAATTGGAATCCAAGAGTCAGTCCATCAGATCCTAAACACTGTTTGCAAATCGAAGTCTAGAATTCACGTTTCCTTCGACATCGATTCGGTGGATGTGGTCCATACACCTAATACCGGGACTCCTGTTGCCGGAGGAATGACTGTAAGGGAAGCGCTACAATTAGCCGAAATGATCGCCAGTACGAAGAAACTGAATGTCATTGAGTTGTATGAAGTGAATCCTCTGATTGGAGCTAAACATATGTCTAACGAGACGGTCAACGTTGCTATGAATATCATTATGTCTTTTTTGGGCAAATCAAGAGAAGTTTATTGGGCTCAGGCCTGGGAGGGCGGTTGGGGCGAAGGCACCACCACCAAGCACTGACACTTGCCTAAATTTATTTTCATTTGATTAAATTCTCGAAATATTCTGAAAACAACTTTAGTATTGAATTGAATTACACAATAAATTCACAGCACTTAAGCTCTAAATCAGACATGTGCAAGGGGGTATTTTCCGAATTATCCCCCCTAGACCGAGATTTGGTCATTTTATCCCCCCTCTAGGTTTGAAAAAAATTGTCACTTGAGAATACAGAAAAACTGACCCCTAGAAAATTGCCATTTTGTCCCTTATTTTAAGTAAATTAGCATTGTAACTTGAATTATAGCTTTATTACTTAATTAAGCTTATTAACGCTTTAAATTACAGGAAATAAGCGCAACTAACAACAAAATGGCGGCTTCCGGTCACCGTTTCCGGCCGCCATTTCTGA
>JAQIWP010002555.1:0-10626 GCA_034695525.1 Euzetes globulus
TAGTTTCTGACAATTGATTGGTTTCAGGGAAAGACAGTCTTCTGTCGATCGACTCATTCATCTTATGTTTGATTCGAGTTTTGTTTTCTTTGCTTCAAAACTGATTTATTTCTTTGAATTTTATAAATATTAACTGATTTTTCAAAAATTGTTTTCGATTTTTAATAGCGTGACCAGGATTAACATCAAATCAGTTTAAACATATTTGTCTTCAGAACATATTTATTGTCAAACAAACAGAATATTCTGTGAATCATTTCATTCAGTTCTGTTAAGACATTATTTATGAGTCCATTGATTGGAAATCAGACCTATTTTTAAGCTTTCGTTCAAACTTTTGAAAACAACTGACGACCCAAACGACTCATTCAATTGATGGACAACTCTATGGACGACAAACAGTCGACGGAACAGACAATCGACACAAAAGTGATTTTCATTCAATTTTTTATTCAATGTTAAGAAATATTATTTTATTTTAAATTTGTTTTAATTAAAGACAAAACTCGAAACTTATTTCAACTGAAGAAATGGTTTGTCTTTCAATTGTCGAAACAGTTTTAGTTTTCGACCACTTCTTTGGATTCAAACCATTGATTTTGAATGAAATGATCGCATCGTTTGTGGGAAAAGTCTCGCATCGATTCAATCAAATCTAAAGCTAAGACTCGATTGGATTCACTCTTGAAGTCAGTTTTTGCGATAATTGTGTGGAAAATGTCTGCCAACAGATAAATGTCTGTCATTTGACGCAAATCTTTGTTCGAAGTCTTCATATCAGATGTCTATCAATGAATGAATGTCTTAAAGGTATGACTCAATTGTTTTCAGTTCTCACCTCTTCATCAGAAAGAAGTTCAGTGTTTTGATTGTCATTGTCTTCGATTTGATCCCTGAAATAGTTATTAATTAAGAAATCGGAGAGTTTTGGGACAACATATGTCTCGTCTTCTGTTCGGATGTATTCCTCAAACATTAAGATATTCTGTGGTTTAATATTGACGTCAAAGACGTTTAATTCGTGCAAATAGTTGAGGGCTGACAGCAATCGTTTGCACCAAATGTTGGCTTCAGTTTGAGAGACACTCAAAGAGTTTGAACTCAAATGAAGTAAATATTTGTCTAAATTTCCTAATTTTGAGAAATCCATTAACAGATATAAGCGATCATAAGAGGGACGGACTTCCATGTCTTCCAACGCTATCGGTTTGAGTGTCTCTGAGTTGAGACAAATGGTCTGATATTCGCCTAAATTGACACAAATGTTGACTCGAATTAAGTCTGAATTCGTTATCTTTTGTCGAATTTGTTTCTCAGTTTCGACAAATCTTCGAATGTTTTCCATTCTTTCGATTCTTCCGTTTCTTAATTCCAATTCTTCTCTTTGTTTGATATCAATGTATTTGAGAGCAAACTGTTGGCCATAACTCACATCTAAGAGCTGTCCTTCAATGTCACGAATTCCGTTAATAGTATAGCCATAGACTCCCCGATAGACAGAACCGACTCCTCCCAAACCAATCAATTCCTTGACTTCAATACCAATAGTTTGGAGTAAATCGAAGTCTTCCTTAAGAACCGAAGAATCACTTTTCGATTGCAATCCTTTTCTATAAATATCAATAACTTTTGTGTTTTTATTCCCCATTTTTTTATTCAATTCTCAATTAATTGAAAGTATATTCAAACAAATTCTTTGGTCTCTAATTGAATGACACAAATGTTTGACAGATTTGATATTCAAACTATAGAACTGACCTCGAGCTCCATTTTATCCAATAATTAATATCTAGACAAATGTTTTTTGTGACAAAATTCAAGTTTTATTGTTTTAAATACAATTAATGATAGGATCGGATGACTATTCAACTAATAATAGGTTTCTCTTTCGACCCAACCGTTTGGAAAGGGTCACAAACTTTTTTGAAAGACAATATGAAGAAGCGGTGATGAGGGTCGCCCTTTCAAACAATGGCTGACTTGACCTTAATTTTATCATTCAATTCAATATTACTGGCGTTAGAATGAGATTCAGCATTGCTTTCAATAAAACTTGTCCTCTCTTTGACCGTCTGTTCGTCGGTTTTGTCCTCCTCTCCGACATAATCCTTATGCGGGACATACGTGACATTCCTCTGGCGTCGCCAACAGAGCACAAACAAAACTATTATGAGAAGAACGGGTAGAATAACACCAATGAAAATGCCGCCAACAGTCAACTTATAGTTGACGTCTTTGATACAGTCGGGGTCAACACCCCACGACCACATGCCATCCTCCCGACACCGGCGCACCTCATAGCCCACAAGTCTAAAGCCTTCGTCGCAAGAGAACCGAACAATAGTACCTGGCCAATACCTGTTCTCAGATTTTCGGCCATTCTTTGGCTTTGGAAGTGCTGGACATCGGATCACCTTTTCACTCAGTTCTCGATGGATCAGTTCGACGGCCGCCTCGTCTTTCTTAGTCTGTGCCGCATATTCACTGTCTTGAGTGACGATCAGGTCATAAATGCATGCCTTAAGAAGTGATCCATTGATTAACTAAATATAATAGTAATTTAGGTTTGACTCACTTGACTGTCACTACAGATACGGTTGGCGTCCGGATAGTCCTCCAGGTCTGTAGTGGTTATGTCGAACTTAGGCTCGAACTTGATGTCGTCATAGTCTGAATGGGAGACCGGGTCGTGCCAGAACAGTGACTGACCCAAGTGTGGCGTCCGACTCTCCTTAAGTCTGTACTGATTGGCAAAATTCTCATGTAAATCACGTATGTTAAGGGACGGACCCACTCGCGGACCAGGCCGTCCATCAGGCAGTTCCAAGTCCTCACTTATATCACGTGAGTATTTGCCTGTATTTCAAATATTGAAAGAAATTCTTTAATAATCACTAATGTGTTTGATATGTGGTAAATGATTGGAACGCCTTTCAGTGCCATTCCAATATAGCCAGGATCACTTTACTCAAAGCACTTAAGCTATGCCTTAAACCTATAATACTCTTCCGATTCAATGATAGAAATAATGTAAGGAATGTGCAAATGTTTTGTTAGGTTCTGATAACTAAATAGAGAATTAGCCGAGCTTATATCTGCATGTATAACGCATCCATGCAATCCTTACCAAGGGTATATTTCAAAAATCTAACTTTTTTGGGCAAATGAATTTGGTGAAATCTGAGCGGGGAGAGAAAGGGAGGACCCTTTTACTACCCTAACTGTAATAGACTATTACTGAATGGTTCAGACCTAACAATCCTTTTGTAATATTGATGAAAGTGTTGGGCAAATAGACGTTCAGCATTAGAGAGCCAACGGGGCTGACCATTATCTCGACTCCGGCCCCTGAATCAAACATAGCGATGATGTGCGACATGTTTCTGATGCCAGCGGGCTGGTAGAGCATAACACCTCTCATTTGAATGGACCGCATGTCCGGCTGCCAGAAGTAATACATCTCTTTGTCGCCATAGAGGTAGAGCTGGAACTGCCAGCGCGCGGCCGCCGGTCGCAGTCGGAACTCTACTATCGACGAGATATTGTCCCGAATAGCCACAGCTGTCAGATGTGTGCCCTCCAGGTTCGGCATCTGTTCAAAACGACCATGAATGTCCAGCTTATGGACCGGGTTGTCGGTGTGGACCAACACGAATTCGCCCTTTCCGTTGAACGTGTAGTTGAACCGGTTGAACGTAATGATATGGGGGTCGCCATAAATGGATGCTAACAATAAACTCCGTTATTTTTCAACAGAACAGTTAGAATACATACCGACTCCGGGTGTTTGATATGAGGAACAGTCTTGAGATGTTCGCCAGTAATTGAACATTTGACAGGTGTCGCTGTTGTCCTCAGTGTGGGCCCATTTGCAACAGTAGAAGAAGGGCATAATGTCATACAAATAATAGGACAGAGTCGGTACCTATCATTCAAAGACAATCCATTAGTTCTTATTCTTAAAGTAAATCTATTTTTAGAAATGCTTTTACCATAACTCGCATTTTGAACGGATGTTTGCCATATATGAATGCACGGGAAGGCCGTCCCCCAAACATAGTGTCTGCCGTCTGGACCAACTCTCCATAGTCATCGTAGCAACAGGTCTGTCCGGAGCCTCCGATCCTTCAAATAAAATACAAATTCAATACAAGTCACTGACATTTGAGTCGTCCTAACGAAGGTCTGGCAGTTCTGACGCAATGTTGTGACCCGTGATGTAAGGTATCGCACTTCTTGTCGATGACGTTGCACTGAAGGTCGGGCGCGAACCGACCCCTGTCCCGTTCCGACTGTGTTATAGTACAGGGACATCTGAAGACAGTGGTGGCGAACCTGTCCAACTCTGACTCCCTGTCGAACCAATCCCTGCAAAACCTTTGATTCCAATTGAGGCCATACTCCCGCACCCAATAGGGTTTCATAAACCAGCCTTTAATTTGGTAGATATTACATATTTATTGGAACATGCTAACCTATTTCTTATACCTAAAGGCATGGGTCGCGACCATAAAGTCTGTGTCCATTGATTGCCGGTTACATTGATGCCCAGGAAGCCGAATGTGAAGTCATAGTTGTCGAGAGGGGACAGTTGGGGTAAGTTATGTAAATCCAATTCATATTTGCCATTATTGGCAACATTCTGGACCAATTCCACAATAAATGTCAGACTGGGATAGACGTCCAGCTTTTCTCTGTAGCCCCAGATAGAAATTGATACATGGGAGTTGGTGTCCCAGGTCAGGTCATCACTGTTCCACTCTATGGTCAGCTGATGAGGCTCTTCTGCCTTCCTATCAATGGGCAACTTTTCAATAATGTCCAGTTCTTTCACTCTAACCGCAAATTCCTTTCGACTTTCGGGTGACTCTGAGGACATACATACAAATCAATTGAATTCTAGCCATAACTCAATCAAAAAGTCAATACTTACGGACATACATACGGGAGTACCAGAAGGTATTGTCGTCAACAGTGACTGTGAAGTCAACATAACCTTCAAAGTAAATAAATGTCAGATAAATGTTAACTTTTGGGCATTCCTTGATTAGGGTCTGACCTTCATACATGACGGCCGGTGTGATACAGGCCCCTATGTTAGGGGTCATCATTTTGCCCTTTACTTTGAGGACATCGAACCGGCAGATTATATTGGAGTCAGGTGTCAAACAGGGACCCGTGAAGTTTAGCTCCTCTCCTCCTAACATTAGTATATAATCGGTGGATGTGTGCAGACCCTAATTGCACAGACAGTGTTAGGAAAACATCTCTATTTATGCTATCATTATTATGCTGACCAATCGATCCGGTAGGTTAGGGTCAAGTGTTTTGTCAACACAGGCACCCGGCTCCAATTCTTCGTCAATTGTAAAATAAAATCTGCCGTCAATGCCATTACCCCAACCCATAGTTGGCAGCAGTGAAATGCGGGGATTCTGTGAAAAGGGCACGTATTCATAGGCCTGAGTGGAGTTACCACCATTGAAACCAATCTATCATATTTAACAAGCATGTTTAGCAAGCTTACAAGATTGACCCACGACTGGCACATACAAAAGCTGGCGGTCCATTAAGTCCCGCGTAATTATCCAAATGAGTTATCCATGAAATATATTCGTAGTTAAACATAACGAATGTCATCATCTCATCCGTGGCTAAAACCATTTGATAGCTATTTGTCTTCATTTTAAGCACAAAACTATTAATTGTCGCTCTTTTCCAGAGATGGCCAATAGGTGTGACACAGAATATTTTAATTTACCCATACACATTTTGACCAAAATAAGCCCTTAGACATCCTCAAAAAAATGTGTTTCTTTGGCCATCTCTGCTATTTTTCAAACAAAATAAGAATTTGTTGTACCTTAAGATCCCTTTCCCGTCTCCTATTAGCGAATGTCATATTTTTCCAGGTTATAATCAAGGCATACTTAGGCTCCCAACCGATTGAAGCGGCCATCGCTGTGCTAAAGTCAGATATGATTCTGTCTTTGAGCTCCTGGTTCTCTTCTTTCTCGACTTCAACCAGTCGAAAGTAGACCCCTGACCCCTCCACATCTGAGGGAATATCTTGATGGGCGAAGAATATAGCAATCAAGGAGGGGTCTTCTTCCACGTTGGGATTGTCGGGTACCATAGGGAACTCCACTGGAAAAGCATAGCTCTTCAGCCCCTTGTTAAAAGTGGCATAGCCATCCTTGTGGATCTGAATATTAACAAGAATATTGGACCATGTACTCATTGTTTTACTCGCGCACATTTTTTGACCAAATTAGAAAGAATGCAATCGATATTTAGATTAATTTATTTCAAATTGCCCTGAACATTAGCCCCAGTAAAACAATGAGTACACGGGTTGTTTTCAACGGGATACTATTCATTTGCCCGAAATACTATTCAAACCTAACCTAGACTAAAAATTCTTAATCTAACAACACCAAATTTAACTTAATTCACAATATTTAATATATTACGAAACAGGGTGATTCTTTCGGGCAAGATCATTTAAGACCAAAATTCCTTAGCTATAAACTAAATTTAATTCATCTTTCAAGAATATTACCAATTTATAGTTTTGTTCGTGTTATCCCCCCCCCCACTATCCCTCGTCTAAACCTTCACTTACCTTATCTAATAAATATTCAGGTTAAAATGGCTAATAATTATTCAGGATATCATCTAAAGCTTATCAACTTGGCTGTTTTATAATTTTCTTTAAAAGCTTGCTATTTAATTGAAAAAAGTCAGCATTGATTTTTGATAAAAGCAAGCATATTTTCATTTTACCCAAATATAATTGAAGGCGAAGCCAGAGAATGGAAGTCTGAAGGGGAGGGGCTGGTCATGCATCTGCTTCATTGAGTTGATTGATGTCAAGTAATCATTTTCGTCGAACGGATACATCAGTTCTGACGGCTGGTCGCCATTCGTGCTTCTGATTACATTCGGTATAATAACAGGTGGATCCGGCACATCATTTTCAAGTACCTGACCCTCCTCTGCTCTCTGAATGTTAGAGCTGACCACTGCTCGCTTTTTTACCCTTTTTAAATCAACTTTCAAAAGAATAAATCATTAGTTATCACATCTTTTACGCTCAGTTCCGAAAACTTAATTAATTTGTCAATTAATTCAAACATTTTATTATAAATTAATTTTTTAATGATCGAGGAAATGATAAAAAGGTTTTTACCTTTCGATAAGCAAATTAATATCAAAATATTCAAGCATAAAACATAAAAATTTGAACTCATTTTGCAGTGAATTTCACTGAAATTGACGGTTAGTTTAACTTTAATTTACAGAATCCGATTAAATTGTGTTTTAACCTAAACCTTCTTGAATGCACTTGCCATAACACTTCTAATTATCTACCTAACACACTAATAATCTTGTAAATTCCTTTTGCTTTTACCGGATTTTTTGGGCTGATAACCAAAAAGAAGAGACAGTGATTTGTCGTCTGAATAATGGCTTTAATTCTGTTAATCCCTTAACTAATAGACAGTTTGATGAAACAATTAGATAGACAGAGACTTATTCAGAATTCAGGAGTTATTCTATTGATTTGTGTTAACAAATAGTGATTTCATTTCCTCGCTTTCATATCTGTTTCACTGATTTATTAAATGTTGATGAAGTCTAGCAATAAATTATTGTTTAGTCACAACCCATACCAGTTATCGATTAGTCAAACATAAGTTTGTTATCTTTGTTACAAAAACACAAATTGCCATAAGTTTTGTCAAATAACTAGATGAATTTTCGTTTATTGATCATTTCAAGTCAAATATAATATTGAATTTAAATAGTTCATCCAATATTTAGCAGTGTTTAATAAATTAGAGCAAAAAGAAGTTATTTTTAGGGAACTGTAAACTAAACTAGCACTATACGTTTACTACTTAACAAGTATCCGGCATGGTCTAGTGGTTAGGATAGCTGGCTCTCACCCAGCAGGCCCGGGTTCGATTCCCGGTGTCGGAACAGTTTTTTTTTATTCTCTCGACATTTAATAAGTTTCTAAAACTCGATTTTTACAGATTGGTCTTGCTTAAAGGAATCAATTCATTAATTTGAGTTCAGATATTAATTTAAAGCTTTCACAATCAACCAATCAGGGCTTATAAAAGAAATATCGATAAGTAATTATAATCAAATTGAATGCATTAAATAAATAAAAAACTGATTCGTCAACTGATTTGACGAAATGTTAAATTTTTGATTCTTTGTCGAACCAAAAAATGTCTTAAGACTATTCTCAAGACTATTATGTATGAAAATATGGTAATCAAATGTTTCATTTTCGAGTCATTATGTAATTAGATTTAATTTCTGAGTCAAAGACGGAGTCGTTTCTTACAGACTGTTCGGCTATAAATTCATTGCACTATTTATTTATATAAGAAATACAAAAACAATTTATTCGGAGACTATAACTACATAATTATTGTCTGTTCTGTGCCTTTATTTTTTATACCAAAATTCGAGACCAGTTTTTGTGAAAATGTTTGAACGATAGAAAAAAATGGGTGAGTCTTAGCTCTGGACAACACATTGACTTCAAGTGTAATACAATTAAATTTGGTTTTTCTCCACTCATTGTTAGAAAAGTTTTTTACGATTCATTGCGATATTTATTGGGTTGTGATGTGAATGAGATTCAGATTTTTATAGTTTTAAGAGTTGTTCGCAAACTAGTGATGATATGTTTGGGCCAACAGTTTATATATGGAGTAAAAAGTGATTTGTCGCTCAAGACTTGTATTTCACTATCAATTGAATAGAAATAATGATTGGCCACAGATTTCTGAAAATGAAAGTTGTTTTGACACAAAGTTGTATCTGAGTTGGAATGCCATCAAATATTGCTTCGATCAGAGGTGTGTTCAATGCATTTATTCAGTCGAGAAAAAGATAGAAATATTTTTGAGGCGCATTCTATTATACCAAACAAATTAGGGGGTTCTCAATGAGCCTCGAACGTGGCACAGGCTCTGGCACCGGCATAGAGCCTCTCTGCCAGAAGGCACAGGAGGCTGTCAGAGCTTTGGCAGAGTTGGCAGACAAGGTCAAAGGCAGCACAAGGAGTCTTCTGTGCTTACAGTTAGAGAGGGATCTTAGAACCGGTTGGTTCGCCCATCCAATGGTCCTGTGCTGGAGAATGTGAGCACTTGTGGTGACTATAGCAACATAAGTAAAATTTAAAGTTCTTTGTGTTAACATACCAGAGGAGGAGCACTTTCTTAAGTCAATTCTGGCAAACTTGAGAGTTGGGTCAACTGTTGGACTGTTTGAATGGCAGTCCTATCGCAGTATCGCCTGTAATGTAACTTTTTGTGCTCAATATTTCGATGGTTTCAAACTTTTTGTCGTTTAACAGACACGTGAATGACTTACACATTGAATAAAGTAGGGGTAAGTCATATACATATCATTTGTAATAATATTTGAAACAATTGTGTGACAATACAAGTGTGGCCCCACTATTAACACAAATAATAAACAGTTTGTGCAAAAATGACCCGAAATAAGTTACTCCAGAAATACATCTCAAGTTTCTCTCCTCAACAGAAAGCGATAGCACTGGTAAGCAATCAGAGACCAAATTCTCATTTGTTTCCCACAACTATTACTTATGAATACCTATCATATCAATGGTTCCTATCCTTTGCATTGCTTTTTCCAAACAAAATCACTTTTTGTCGTATATTTTGATAAACTGTGAAACGAATGGAAAACTAGATTTGATTCAACCATAATATGGTTATACAAAAGCAAAAAATCAAATAAAAGCCAAACCAATGGCAATGCGCTTAACTTTGATCGAAGTCGAGTTAATTACAAATAATTGGAATTCTTTTCTTGTGTTTTGAATATTTAATGCCATAAAAGCTTTTTATATCAGACCTTATAGACTGTGTTTTCATTTCATACAAAAATAAATATCCGATACAACATATTTCAATCAATATATCATTAAATATGAGACCAAATCTTTTCCAAAACTAATTCTTTATGCACTCAAATGCGTTGCAATTGTTTGAAATATTTTAAAACTTCTTATTTTTATTACTTTTAACCCAATTTTTATTTATTATTGAATTTAATTTCTGATTTATTTGAGGCCTTTGTTTTAAACATTACCAGGTTATTCTCTTTTAAAATTTGATTTTTCAAAAAGATGTCTTAAGATGTTTAAGAGTCTTCGAAAAACTAATTTGTATTCAAAATAAATTTTTAAACAATTTATTTTAAAAATTTTAATTCAAATGAATTATTGACTTAACTTCTGCTGTCATTTTGGTTTTAAAATAAATTTATTTTCATTTCATTTTCATGCGATAAAGAATAATATGACATATTAATAGTGTTTGCAATAACTTCTTAGAGAATTGCTTTTCATTAAAAAACAAAAGACGTTTAGTAGAACACAACCAATACTGATATTGTGCTCCGGGTATAAGTCCAATGTTATTTCATCGAAGTTTACTGTAATTGAAAGTTGTCATTGAATTCCATTTGGTATTCAATATTACTTTCATTTATGCTCAACTATTTTAATACCACTCAATCACTGACGAGAGGGCTCATACAGAGAGGAGAGAGAGAGAGAGAGAGAGAGAG
>JAQIWP010002556.1:0-10626 GCA_034695525.1 Euzetes globulus
GTTTTAGTTTCAAATTACTGATTAGAACTCATCGATTATTTCAATAACTTTAATGTATTTCTCAAATAAATATCGAATTCTATTCAAATGAAATCAAAGAATAAGATTTGTATTATTTTATTGAATTTATTGGTGGTATTGGTCTCAGGGGAAGACACATTCAGAGCAAAACCGGATCAATGCAAAGTTCCCGTCAATGAATTGGACGCTATTATCGAACAGTTGGGTGAATGTTCTGACGTGAAATGGCAGCCCTTAGAGTCTAAGTCTCTGTTGGGTTCGCTAAAATCAGGTTTGTCTAACATCCATTTACTACCGAACGGCACTTCAGTCGGAAGTTTAGTTTCTGGTGCTTACAATCTCTTGTCTAATGCTTCGAGTCTTTTGCTAACAAATCTATCGGATCCGGTGCCACAATTCTTCAAGAAGTTGATGCCAAAATCTTTATTAAAACCGAAAGTAATGGCCCGAGGCAAAGGACACACCTCTTATAGCGAACTAAAACTCAATGAAAGAGTTTGTTGCCTTCTTTATGAGAATATCTGTATTCGCAATAAAGTGGTAATCAATTGATTCAATTGTCATCTATTTTCTATATTTTCTGAGATATCACTTAATTACAATTTTTTACGATAGTATCGAAGGAATTGCAAAATGAGCCGCGAATTCAATGAAGAGATTCAGGATTTGTACGACAAATTGCTTCAGAGTTGTGCCGAAATCAGCTTTTATATTGAAGAAAGTTTTTGTAAGGAACAGAAGGCCGAATCGTACGGAAGTAATAGTACTTGTGATCAATACCTTCCCTGTAGTCAGAAAGAAGTCTTCTCTGTTTATGTGGACAATACCTCAACCACTCAATCAAACGGCTCTCAATGTCTGTCACTTCTTTGGATTTCAGTTATTCTTATTTTTTTCCAATAAATTCTTTTTGTTTCAAAGAAAACCTGTTTTTTAGACAAATGTTTCTTAAAACTAATAAATTGCTTTAAATTGTTAATATAAGTGAAATCTACTGGTTAATTTTCTGGTTGGTAGCAGACTTGTTGATCCTGGAATAATTAAATACTGTGACCAAAGAATAATCAATTTTGTTATCAAAAATATCTTTGAATGCATTGATCGAGAATTGAGTGAAAGGTTTTGTGAGAACTGGAAGTGAAGGACAGACTCTAATCATGTGTTTTATCTTTTGTTTACATTGTATACAAATCTTTAATCATCACTAAACTGGTCTTAAAATGTCTTCAAATATGTTTAAATTCGGTAATTAAGACAATCATCCAATTAATGAGTAATTATTTAATTGTTTTCTCAGATAATAAAGTGTTGGAAAACATAAACATCAATACATATAACATAAAAGTCTCGTCAAATCATATCAAACAGCGATTCCATTGTTTGAACGAAGAATCAAAGATCAGAGAACTGTTGTATGCCATCAGAAGTATAGATTTGACTACACTTTCGGGCGACGACACCGAAGCTAATGTGGAGCGCCTGTGTTATCGGGCTGTCCATCCTTTAAGAACTGATTTGATTAAACAGCTGACAGCCAAAGGTCTGTTGACTGAAGATCTGAGAACAGCTGCTGTCTGTGTCTACCCGTCCAGAGCTACAGATTGTGTCAAAGCATTCGATATATTGTCGACTGTTTCCACTGACAAACGAGTGCCCATCGCATGTGTGGCCACAGGCTTTCCTTCGGGTCAGTATTCACTGGAGACTCGACTCAAAGAAATAGAGTTCGCAGTGGAGTCCGGCGCCCATGAAATCGATGTCGTCATCGACAGATCATTGGCTCTGAAAGGACTTTGGGCTCAAATGTACGATGAATTGAGACAAATGAGAGAAGTTTGTGACAAAAGTGGTGCTCATCTCAAAGTCATTATAGGCGCCGGAGAGTTGGGTTCACTCGACAATGTCTATAAAGTCTGTTCCTCTTCAGTTTGCTCTCAAAAGTAGTTATAATTTAATTTAAATGATAGGCGAGTATGACGTCTATGCTGTCCGGCGCCCACTTTATCAAAACTTCGACCGGAAAAGAGACAATTAATGCAACGCTTCCAATAGGACTGGTAATGACCAGAGCTATCGCCGACTTCTTTCACTTGACGGGAATCAGAGTTGGCTTCAAAGTGGCCGGTGGTCTGAAGACAGGACAGGATGCCATCGATTGGATAACTTTAGTGAAGACACAGTTAGGCAGTGATTGGCTCAACACAAGTCTGTTCCGAATCGGCGCCAGTTCTCTACTCAATGATATCGAATCCAATTTGTTTGCAATGATTTACAAAAGACAACCAAAACATTACGAGTTATCGCTTTAAACAAAGTTCTGGTCATTTCAAAAACTCAAACAAATTGAAGGACATTGAATGAACTGGATTACATTTAAAGACAGTGGATTTACACCCCATTTACTTTGTTTTATAGCCGAACCAATAGTTACTGAAATGACAAACAGTTTTATTTGAATTAAAATTATTTTTAAAAAAAGTTTTACAAATACTTATATAAAGACATTAATTGGAATATTTATCAGAAGGGGTTTCAAAATATCAAACTTAATAAACTGAATGCACGGATCATTTGTTTGGTTAATATTTATTAAAAATCGTTTTTTATTTTAATTAATCTGATTTTCCTGCACTTTGCGGCTAAACTTGACTTCATTTTATTGCAAATCAATTCATTATCGAAACGCAATTTAATTGTTTCCAGTCTTGAGAGTCGGCTCAGAGTATCTGTCATTTGTTTCAAACCCTGTTCTTCGACTTCCATTTCATTTGAGATTTTCAAATATTGCAGTTCTGGTAAATTAATGGCAATGTCTTTGAGTAACTTCTCATTGAATGTGAGAATGTCGTAACCAATGTTCAAATGAGTAATATTTGACAATCCTTTAAATGATTCGAAGGAAAAGACTTTATTGAAATCTAATGTTTCGAAGTCATCCGAATCAAAGTTGAAGTCCAAATATATCCTTAGTTTCAATCGCTTTAATCTCTTCAAAGCTTTCAATGGCGACAATATTTGAGTCAATTGTGGCAACTGTTGGGAACTGATATCGAATCTGCAATCAATGCTTTTTAATTGCTTGAAGTCATTTGATATCTGTTTCAACGAATTGGTGGACAATGTGTCGATCGCCAAATGGATTAAGTTCTTCAGTTTTGAGATATCTTTCAAAACCTTATTGACAGCGCTTTCCTCGAATGAATAGAAACTCAAATTCAAGAACCGAATCGTTTCGAAGTTTTCGATCAACTTCTTCATCAGATCTTCGTGTCCTTCACTGACAGTCACTTTCAATCTCTTGAGTCTTTCAAATTTGAGTCGTTTAATAGTGTTTGGCTGAAAATTGTTGGTCCAATCAAATCGCAATTCCTCGACATTTGGGAATAGATTCAAACGTTTCAAATCTTTATTGCAATTAATATTATTAAAAGACTTCAATTGTTTCCCGAATTTTCTCTGAAGTGAGTCGAAAGCGCCGGCACTTATCTGACTCAATGGACACTCAAATTGAATCAAATTATGGCAATATTTGGTAATCAATTGAATCGTTTGATTATAATTATTGCAATTAAGGCGATAGAAGTAATAGATATGAATAGTCCTAATGTTTGGACACTTCTTCAGCAATGACTCCAATGATATCAAATCAAAGCCTTTCTTTTTGAAGAGTCTGGTCTCAAAGCTTTCTCCATATATGACTTGTGTGACCAGGACTAGTTCATGATGCTTTTGAAAGACAGTCCTCTGGAACTGTTTGGAGACACATTCCAGTCTGAGTTTGTCTTCGAGCGACAAATACTTGAGTAACTCTTCAGACAAGTCATCGCAAATGCGTTCACTAAATGATTGTCTCGTTTTTGAAATACTTCTGAGACAAGTCTTCTGCCTCTTATTTGATGACATTTTGTTTGAGGAAAATATCAATTATTGCCACGAAATCAATTGAAACGATTAACAAATCTTTGAATTTTTGACAAAACTTTTATTCAAATAATTACTTTAAAGGCAATTCACATATGATTTATATGCGAATCAATTAATTGCTATACATTTCAAATATAATTCACTTTTCAATTATAAACAAAACATTAAACTAATGACTAAAACAATTTAAAAATAATTAAATCTTAAAAAAGGCTTTGTTTTTGTTTGCATTCAAAGCTGAAACATGTGTTCAGATTTCAAATAAGGTTTAAACAAATGATGTCTTTTAAACCTCAAACCGTTTGAGTCTCAAACAAGTGTCGAACAAAAATTTGGACATTTTTACAAAACTTATTATATCAAGCTTTAACCATCAGATGACCTCAAATATGTCTTGGTCTTTTCTAGATATTTTGGTTTTAATCATTGATTAATTTCAAGCAATTTGAAGAATAAATGCAAACATTAAACCCAATAACTGATATCAAAGAATAATTTTAGTTATTCTATAGTTTAATAAAGTTGTTAAACAATAAATAAAATTTAATTCATAATTCTTACTAATTGTTTGATTCTTTTTTAAATAATTAGTGAAATCTGATTTCAATCTATAATTTTAAAATCAGTTGCTTTCGATTTGAATTTGAAATAAACCTCAACAATTTGAATTCAATTAATTTAACGACAATTTAAAGTTTACTTCAAAAGATGTCATTCAATATAATCATTAAACTTCTTTTAATCCATACTCTGGTATTGGTTTTGAGCTTTAAATCTGATTTGAAACAATTGCATAAAGAGTTCCCGGAAGTACCCGAAAAGCTTTTGTACAACGATTGGGTCGATTGGAAGAGAAAAGCGAACGCTTTTAATAAAGAACTTTGGAATTCAATGACTAATAGAACCAAAACTGGTTTTCTTATCGAAGAAAAATTTGAGTTAATATGGGATATCAGTAAAGAAATCGATGGTTACCTCAGGGATGAAGTGTCATTCAAGAGGAACAGCCGTGTAGTAATAAACGATGTCTTCAAATTCTGTTTCCTCAGCTTCATAATGATAGCCACCCACCAGACCTATAAGTTGGATAAGGCGCCATTCATCCCCCCTTTGCTTGATTTGAGGGGAGCCACAATTGTCCAATATGGGGAAATGTACTATCCTAGTTTCGTAAAGGTTGAAAAAGAAGTGGCTGAATTGAAAAGAAGTAACAAACTGTGGGGCTACACCAGAATAGACTACGACTGGTATGACGTCTGTTTTCAAATTGTCAAAAATGTTGGCTATTTTAAAGGTACCCCCGGATTTGTTATTGACTCAACCTTTATAGTCAAGCCATCGTTTAGAGATCAGACCGAAAAGTTTGGAAAATTGGTGCCCGACTACTACACCAATTGTGTGGCTTTGAAGCGATTCTACCTACAAATCAAATCGTTTAAATTCAGTATCAAACCGTCAAAGTCTTCCGCACCTAAACTCTGGAATACCGATGAGTTCACAGAATGCGATGTTTTATACTCTTTTCTTCTGATAATTGCAACGATTCTTTATTTTCTAATTCATTGCTCTGAATATTTAAATCCTTTTATTTTTCTCTATCAATATTGGAAGCAGAAGTTATTAAAGTAATTTTAATAAAAATTCAATAAAATCTCTGAAAATGTCTTAAATATTATTAAATATGTTAAAAATGAATAAAGAATCAGTTCAGTGTTTATAATGGCATCATTGCATAGCACTAGTGTTTAAAATTTAGGCTAAATCTTCAGATGACCCATAAATTTAGGCTAAATCTTCAAGATTTAGTTTAAAAGTTGAAAACTTGGCTAAAAATGGAACTTTTCCTAAATACAATGTTAATTTATTATTGAAATATTTGGAATTGATAAAAAAAATACTAATTAACAATATCAAAATCAAACTCGCTAATTGAATCTTTGCCAGATTGATTCGATTCGATTCTTTGCCAGATTGAATTGATCCCGAATTATTCAAGTCATAATGGCTAGAATCTGAATTCTTAAATTTATAATAGGCTTGAACTATGACTAATTTCCCTGTTCAACTTATATTTGTCACCAAAATCTATAAAATATTTTGGGAAAATACTCTTCGGAAAAGGTTAAGGTCAATGTTAGTGACAATTAATAAAACATTCTTTAAAATAAAAACTTTTTTTATTTTCGTTTGCATTATGGATAAGGAATCATTTTGTATATGAAGTTTTAGGCTAAATCTTCAATGAAGGTCTAAATCTTCCCTAAAATTTAGCCTTAAATTTAGTCTAAATCTTATGAAACCCTACATAGCACTGAACAGCACCGCAAAGCATTGCCTCTCAAAGGCCTCAAAGTTTATGAGGTTTTATACAAATTGACAGAAGTTGAACCGAATTGGATTAGGATTGAATCGGGTCGACGCACCCCATCCGAAAAATCCGAAACTAAAAGGGGTTATATCTCTTTAAAAATCAAATCGATTGTTAGTCAAATGGTTCAGAATTTGAATTACAGGTCAGTCAACAAACTGAGAGTAATGTAGAAATTCAGAATCCATTGTGAAGAATATCATATAATATTGAAATAAATGTTATTATAATAACATATTTGAAGTAAAATTTCTATGAAACAATGTTGAGAATTCAATAAATTTACTGAATAATCAAGAGGCAACATATAAATTAAATAAACTCAAAATAGTATCATGCAAATTATTTTAAATTCTCAATTAAAAATTGATAAAGTGAAAAATTGTTATTAAAAAATCTCTTTTAATGAAAATAATCCCTCATTTAATTTAATAAATTTTTACTTTTTTGCCGTTATATTTTGTAATTATACTCTTTGTTTTTATGTACTTGGCCCCCCTAGCCGGCAAGTTTTGAGATTAAGCTCCCCTAACCGGCAAATATTTGGGAATTTTTGATAATGGCAGCAAAAATTAGACATTTTGTTCTTTATTTTAAAGAATTAAACTTGCTTGAAATTAAACTTGCTTAAAATACCGAAAATAAGTTTAATTTAGAACAAATTGCAGTTTCCGGTATCTGGCCCCTCTTAAACGGATTTGGCCCCCCTACTAGGGGGTCCCTAGCCGAAAGTTCATTTGGCTCCACCCTACAGTCCCTAGGGTTATCGAGCCTGGTGACCTCTGGTAAATACATTGAAAAAATTCATTTAATTTATTGAATTTAAATTTTTAAACTTTTTAAGAATAATGAAATATAGAAACTATAAAACAATTTTAATTTAAAACTAAATAATAAATGAATGAATGAAATGAATAGAAGTGTATTTCAATTCTTTGAGTCCCACTTATGTGTCGATTGTCTTCGTTTGCAATAATAAGTATAAATCATAGACAATGAAAATTAGAGCCAATAATACGAGAATTACTATAAAGACAATCAAAATCCAAATCCAAAAACCAAAAGGTTCGGAATCACTTTCCTCGTATTTTGAAGCACTCTTTTCTGTTGAATAAGAAGTTTTTACATCAACTCGTTTTGGCGTCACTTCTTTGACTGAAGAATTGCTCTTCTTTTGAGTGGTCAATGAGGGGGTCATTGTATTCAGAGTCGGAACTGTCGAACAATTCTTATATTCGGACCAAAATTGTTCCGATTGTTTTGTGTCTTTGCATTGATATACCAGAGCCTTGTCATAGAGTTTACAACCATTAATACACCCTGAAGTACTGATTAGTTTTGAATGATATCTCGGAATGGCCGCCATTTTTGCAATTATTCCTGTTATGAATACGTCTTCCAAGTCGTATACAAAACCAGAATATGCATCGATACTCTTCAGTAGGGTCTGAGTTATGTTACCCGCCATCAAATATGCCCCTCCACTCACAAATTCAGGGTATGTAGAATTTGGATAATAATTTTCTGGCAAATGCCACTTAACTAAAGAATTAATGATTTCAGTCGAATGCCTTTATAATGAACACGAAAGGTTATAGAGGATGTTCATTATAATTGACTGTTAGTAACAGTCGGTTACTATTTTTAATATTAATGCCCATTGAAGTGGATTTAGAAGTTGTTAATTATAAAAGAAAGTTTATTATATATTATGTTCATTATTTAGGTATTGGAGTGTATTATCTAAAATGAAACCAAATCTTGATTAGATTAAATGATTGAAACTCACTTTTTGGGTTTCTAAAAGGCGTAAGATCTTTTTTCCTAAAGTATAAATGACCATGGATACCTCTTTTAAATTGTGACAATTTCTCCAGAAGTAGTCGACTGTTGAGCATTACGTCGTCGTCTGCCTTCAGAATGTATTTGGAAGTCAAACAATTTGTGTGAACCCAACGCAGAATTGAAATCGATTTTAGTGTCAAATTATAATAGGCGTCAATAAATGAGAACTGAATCATATCTTTATGAAAGTCCGACTCTTTCTTCAACTCTTCGTTAATGATTTCATTAACACTCAAAGCGATTGCAAAATAAACGCTAACATTAAGTTTCTTGAGGTCAGAGACCCACGTCTTTCTCAGAACCTCTCTCTTATCGAAAAATTTACCCCTAGAACGGGCTCCGGAAGGAATGAATACTGAAAGAGGCTGCTTATCATTGCATGTCTGTCCACCGATCCTTGGAACTGATTTAGTCGTCTCCAGTTCTTCCTTTGTATTATAATATCTTCTCTGAGTGGCTCTAATCCTAATCTGATCCAATTCTTCCCAATCGTCGACGTCTTCATAGATACGAGTTTTGCATTCATTCTCACAAAAGATAAGTAAAATCAAAATAGTTGTGAAGCACTTCATCTCTCAAATAAATATTGTCATCGAATAGACTTTTCTTAATTTGAATTCGAATTTAAATGTTTTGATACTTCACTCGTCTTTTCAGTTCAATTTCAACCCTTTCAGAGCGCGCTCTTAATGTTCTGTAATTTACTCAGAAGCCAATCGGAAAACTTTTATTTTTAATCATTTGTTTAAGTCTAAAGTTGATGGTTGGTTTCCACTCCTTTTGGACAACAGTTTGCTTTGTTTTCATCACATTTTGTTTGATTTTCACTCCAAGTCATTACAAATTGTTTTGTGAAAAACCGATCATTTGTTGTGCTCTGACTTACAAAGAAATTGTCTTTTTATTTGACGCCAACCACTACTGGCTTTTTAGACCCAAATATAGTTCAGTGATTCAAAATTCCAGCAAAATTCAAGGTAAGTATCTATTTAGTTTGGTAAATTTCTCAATTTATGTAATACTTGGTCCAAGCATCAAGAATATTGACATCATTTTCATGATGAATATCAACAACATTAATGAACTGATATATATTTTTTCGGTAAAACTTTACAATACTGTAAGAAAAGTGTTTTTGAAAGATTATTTTAGGGCCACAAACATTATTACATGCAGAAGAAACAAGAGTAGAAAAGCTCAAGTTCCATCCAGTCAATTGGACTATTTCTGGCCAAGTGGTTACCGATTTGTTTCCAAATGACGCGATTCTGATCACAATTTACTCATTTTCCACAAATTGTCGTTGTTTTAAGACATTCTTTGAAATAAAATACATTTTAATGAAATTTATTTTAAATCAGTAAAAATGTATAATAAATCAAATAGCCTTCAAATCTAATTATAAATTTATATGATAATAATAAATTTTTAATAATTAATTGCAAAAAAGCGAGACTTTGATCAAGCTATTTTTCAAATTGAAAATTCTTCAATAATAATTTCAGACACAATCTCTTCCACAATAATTGTCTTAAATTGATTTGTTTTTATTCGAAAACATTTCTATAAAAAATCAATTATTCAAATGCATTGAAAAAGAAATAAAATATAAACTTATTCAATTTTATAGTCAATAGAAACAGATTTTTTATTCGTTTTAAGGATAATATGAGAATTACTATAAAGACAATCAAAATCCAAATCCAAAAACCAAAAGATAAGGAATCACTTTCTTCGTCTTTTGTACCACTCTTTTGGATCGGATAAGGTGTGGGCCAGACATCAACAGATTTGTTACTTTCTTTACTACTTTTGAATGCCTTCCAAAATGCGATTCTTTGGGTTTCATTAAAACACACCATTTTAACGATTAATTTGCAGAAAATACACTCGTTGTCTACTTTGCACATTTTGCCCCAATTGATCAGGTTCCAATGGTAGCTTTTGATTCCTACTTTTTCTGCAATTATTCCGGTGATAAACAAGTCATCGATGTAAAGATAATAACCATCGTAGTTGTCAATTGTCTTTAGGATCTGATGACTTAGATTTCCGACCATAACATAAGCGCCTCCGGCAAGGAATGGAGGATAGAGTTTGTTTGGATAATACTTGAGAGGCATTGGATTGTACCCTTCAAATAAATGTCATTTGATTAAATTTTTAAATAAAATTTAACTCACCTTTCAGACTTCTTTGAGGAGTCAATTTAATTTTAGTGGTATAAAGGATGCCATGAAAACCATCTTTCAATGGAAGCAAATTATTTACAAATTGAATGATGTCTACTATTATGTCGTCGTCTGTCTTCAGAATGTACTTTGAATTCTGACAGTTCTTATGAATCCATCGAAGAAGAGAAACTGCTTTCAGAGTCAGATTACGGTAGGAATCAATAAATCCGAACTGAATTATGTCTTTGTGTTGTTCCGACTCTTTCCTCAGACCTTCATTGATGTTGGGATCGG
>JAQIWP010002557.1:0-10622 GCA_034695525.1 Euzetes globulus
AGAGAGAGAGAGAGAGAGAGAGAGAGAGAGAGAGAAATTTTAAATCATCATTAATTTCCTTAATCAAGATGAATTTCAAATGTCAGATTAATTAGAGCCACACAGGATTCAGATAGGAAGTGTTACAATTCATTATAAAGCCTTGCTAACGTTAAAAATATCTAATAACTCATTTCTTTATTGAAAAAATAATTCAATTCACCAAAAAATTATAATTATTTGCCTTATTTTGTTCCGTTTTTGCGATTTTAATTCATAAAATGACATAAATTTAGAAATATATAGTTTAATGATATTTCTGATTATCATTTTTCAATATAATCGTGGGATTTTTTGGCTCATATTTCATTGATATTCTGAATTGTGTTTCTCTTTCTTCACATTTCCCACAATAGCCAACAAAATGAGTTTAATATGAATTTGATATCTTTTGCTCCCGTTTTATGCATTCAGTCACGTCTTTAATATTCATAAATGACTTGATTTACATAATAATAAACATTGTCTTTCATAATATATACAAAATATTATCAAACTATTTGAGCAAAGATACAATTGAAATGTCATTTTGAAGAAAGCTCTAATTTATTCAATGAAAATGAAAAGTGATTTTCTCCGATGACATGTGAAATATTATGATGAATAACAGCGGAAGACCTTTCACTACTTGTGATGACAATAGGGATGTGCAAGATTTTTTTTATCTAGGGTGGAATGAGGAAGTTTCAAATATTGAATTATCTAGCTTATCATGCTGAGTCTTTATCTAAAACAGTATATTTTAATTTAATATGAAAGGTCTGCCATTTTTGTCGGTAGATAATGGCTTGTATTGGTGATATATGCCCTGAGCATCGTTTAAATGAATATTCCTTCTACTTTTCAGCAAACTTTTGGAAGCAAAAAACGTTTTATGTGTTTATTGATGAAAGCAAATAAAGTTGTAAAATAAATTTTAAATGGAAAGCTTTTGATTGTAATTAATTAGCAGTGAATTTGAAATTCTAATAGGTAATAAATGTTTTGGAAAGTTTAAGGATATACTCCGTTTCGTATTTAATAGTTTTGGCCGTAAAAACAATGTGGGACTCAAGTCGTATAAATCCTGAGGTGAAGGCATAACTCACGGAAAATATTTCACCCATTTTTGGGATTTGTTTGTTTTGGAAAATGAACAGCGATTAGAATCAGGGATTACTTTGACTTTTCTTGGCTTTAAATTACCGAAAATTCGAAGGAAAGGAAACTTTTTATAATAAAATATTTTATTGAATTATGAAAAGTATATTTTGTTTAAATGAAATTGTTTTTTGTTGAAAATTTATTGTATTTTCGCTCAATAGGAGCCGAATATAATTTGCATGTAATCAGAGGTTTTGCATATTAATTGTAGCGCTACCAAGACTGTAATAGTTTACTAGTTTATATTAATAAAGGCATTGAAACACTTTATATTTTTCCTAATTAGTAGTGTTTTAATCCTTACTCATATAACTTAATTAATTTGCACATTCTCTACAAATTCTTACTCATTTGATACCATGATAATTATGTTTGCACCTTGGCAATACTTGTTTAATGTTTTGAATATATTTGACAAAACTTTTGATTTGTTTGGATTTTGGCCTAAATTTGATTGAAATCAGACAAAAGTTGCCATTAATTATACCCTATCTTTTCTGATAAAATTGAATTCGTGGACAATTCAAATCCTCAATTGAAATAACCATTCATTTGAATAAATTATTTGTTAACCATTTCCCAGGAAAGAAGTATTGAATACAAATTTTTTTCCAAGAAAAAAAATCTTTTCATAATTTCCAGGTTTTTTTCGGGTATTTTTAAAATTAAGAAAACAAAAACAAAATACTTTTCATCTAAAATTAATTTATCAGAGCTTACAATATATAATGAGAGTTCAAGGATGAATTTGATTGTTATGTCGTTTCTTATCTCTAACTTAAATATAATTTATATAAACTAATCATTAAATTAATGAATTTATTTAAATAATAGTTTTGAAAGGAAATGTTGTTTTTTCTCCACAAGAAAACTCTGTTTAGACAATGAAATTAGTTAATCATTTTTTATTGAATAAAATTTATTTGCTTTTGAAGGACTGGATTAAGAATTTTTCAAAAAAAACTTAATTTCATTATTTAGTAGTGTTTTAAAATTCAATGATAGCCAAGCAATAAATTATTTGCTAAACTGGGATATCAGAGCTATTTTTTAATATTCATTGGATATGATAGTTCCGAATACATTTTTCACTAGATAAATTTTTAATCTTATCCGAATATCGTGCAAGTCTAATCGTTTAACTTTTAGATAAATTACTCAGGATATAAATGAATAATAAATAAATGTTATTAAAACAATGTTTATTAGGGATGAATATGTTCAATAATAAATTTCACACCTTGGCAATCTTTGATTTTGCTGAGTAACAATGTTCCAGTTGCACATAAAAGTGTGCTTTATCATACTTGCTCAAACAATGATTTATTGTATTAATGTTTTTTAAGCTTCAATTCTGACTAATTTTCAGGTTATAGTTTAAGGTCAGAACTTGTAGACCATCTGATAGTCTGACAGTCAAAGCCAGTAAACAAACACTTAGTTTTGAAGATTTTTATCCTAAAAATAGGTAAACATTCGACTGATTTGTTTGGTAAAAAAGTCACGAAAATATCTAAGAAAATATCATATATTTTTACGAAAATAACTTTATCCTTACTATATTTAAGATGAGTTTAGTGTTTTCTTATCCTAAATCATCTGGAATAAATGACACTGAAGAGAAACGGGTCTGTTTTCTCAATGGACTGACTGTTTGATGATATCCATTGACATCAAAAGTGATAATTTACTGTTTGCTGAAAACGCAGATGAGTTTAATGATTAATCAAATGCTGAATAACCAAGCTACTTAGCCTTTAATTATTATAAGTATTGCGAGAATATTTGAAATTGAGGCTAAAATATCACGAAAATTGTTAATTCAATTATAATCTATTAAGTTTATCCTGACTTGTGTTATATTTTTCTTATCAAAATCATAATTATTAATAACTTATTAAAAACGCATCAGAAATGTTTGATTTGACGTAAAAATTTTAGTAAACATTTTTACAATAAGTTTTGTGAATTATTTAAATCTTCTTTTGAGACGAAACTTGTTTAGAAAGGAAATACATTTGCAAAATATTCTGTTCCCGAATAATAGTCTGGCACTTGAGGCTAGGAATAAGGCATAAACTATTTGACACATTTTCAAAGCCAAAGAAGCTTTTAATTCATTATTAATTCCTATTAAAAGTATTTCATTCACTAATTCTTCAATAATTGTAATGAAATTTTATAGATATGTTATTAACAACTATTATGAGGTTTCCTATCATTTCAATCTATTTAAGTTATTTAAGTTATTAAATAAATTGTTTGAATTATTTTCATTTTTTAGGAACAGATTTATTGCAATATTATTCAGAAATTAAAAATCTATTTTTATTTCATTTCGTTTTTTGTATTTAAAAATGGTTAATTAAAATCGAGTTCGACTGTAATGTTAAGCTTTAAAGTTTAAGACTGATTTTTATTATCATCTACTTTTGCAACTTGTTAACTTAAAGCCCAGATTATCTAGTTTTACAGATTTACCTCCTGAGCCATTTTTAAATCATCTTATTTGAGATTTGGTTTAACTAGATGAGTTCAACTAGATTAAAACAAACCTAATTGCATTCTTATTTTTAAATTCTTTTAATTATTTAATTTTTGAATTTAAATTGAGCCTAGAATTTATTTTACCTCCTTTTCAATTAAGAAAATAATTGGAATTTAAATGATTATGGTAAACGACAATTTTAGACATTACCATTCATCACAAGCTAATTTTACTGTCAAAATAAAACACAATGGATGAAAAAACTTGTGGTTATCCCAAATCTAATGTCTCTTAATATTCATTTACTATTAATCGAGTGAAAAGCTAAACAAAAGGGTACTTCTCTTCAGTTTAATGATGAGCTCTGAAATGAAGTTCAATTTGAAAATTAATCTTATATTCAATTAGTATTTTATAAGGAAATTGTGAGAAAAAAATGTCTGTGAATTAAATTAACCGAAGTTTTATTACAACAATTTCATTATTAATTCATAATTTCACAGTTTGTATGCGTTTTTCCATTTCATTAGTTTATGATTTGTTTATGCTCATTTTGCTTAACCAATTATTAGCATTACAATTAAAATAGTAATTAGCTTTTTATCGTTAAAACTTGTTTTCACATTCAATATTGTCTTTTGATAGGAATTGTGAATTAAAAAAACGTATTTCTCCTATCATTTCATTTAAGGGAATAATAAAAATCCATTGAAATTCTAGTAGTCTTTACACATCATTAGTCTTTTTAATGGTTTAATTAAATGCTAGTTCAAATAAAGTATTACACGGGTTAAATTGTTTTTACAGTTTAAGCGTTGGGAGAAAATCCCATCAATTCAAGTGTTGTTTTGATAGTTGAGTTTTTTGGTCTAAAAAAAATCTAGTTTTTCTTTCCATAAGTACTATTTGATGGGAGAAAATATTGCCCGAAACCAGACTTCTTTTTAATAAGGTTTCGTTTGCCTTGAAATATAATCCTGGACACAATGAATATAATCAGTTACATCTTTCAACTTCTTTGGAAGTTTCGCTTTACTATTATTATCCAGAATTTAGACACAAAAATAAATTTATTAAATTATAGTATTTTTTGTGAGAAACCAATAATTTGACGCAATTTTCAACACATTATTATTATTTTGAGATTTTTGTTAAATTCGGGTTAAATATTCATTCAATAAAAAAATGTGTTTTATTTTTAATAGTGAGTCTATCCGTCTGTTTGTCCTATCATATAAAAAAAATGGTTATCCGGGTCAATAGAACTTCATTACTATTCATCAGTCTACTTATGATTCAGAGAATTTGACTCTTGATATTGCAATACAATATCAAAACTGTTCAATTTGATTGACAGAAAACATTGATTTCAGTTAACTTTCAAGTTTTGTACATTGAATAAGACTTTTGTCTCAAACCTTTTGCAATGTTTTTTCAATCATTATTTTTTCTCCAATTGAATTAAGAATCAATACATTTGTTTAGTCTATGAAAAGACAATTTTGTTAACGAAAAATAAATAATTTGATTGAAAAAAAATTTATCTATTATTTCATAGTTAAGTTAATATACAATAAAGAAAAAAAAGGGAATAACTGTAGTGAACAGTGTCTGTGAACTAGATTTATAGTCGAAACGCCTTTCCCTCGATTGAACAGATAATGATTTTTTTTGGCGTTCATTAGTTTTTTCTTTGATTATAATTAAAAACGTATTGAAATGAAAAAATCATTGCGTAAACCATAAGACAAAACAATAGGTGTTTAATGCGGAAAGTCTATGATAAATATTACACAAGTCTATAATAGGGCTGTGCTTAAGACAAACGATAGTAAATAAAAAGCAATATTAATAAAAATATTTATAAAACCATTGTTTGTCTTATAATTAAATAGAAATAATAAAAATTATTTTTCAGTTCAATAACAAAGAATTTTGTTCTTCTAATAGAAAATAAAATTAAAATTAGTTTCGAGATTAGAAAAAATTGTTATTCACATGAATTTGATTCATGTGCTTAAGACATGCGAACGGGTAGTTTCGAGGTGTATTTTAAGCTCTCTTTTGGCTATAATTTTTTGTTAGATTCAATAATTTTAGTAATCAATTAAATTATTCATTAGAATCGGTTATAAAATTCCTGAATTGGTTTTGAATTTCATCTAATTCTCAATGGATTTAGTCATTTGTGTTGCAATGAAGTGTAAAATACATGCATTTTTGGGCGAAATTGACAGCAATTTTCGGGTGAAATAAGTTATTGCCTTTTAGGGTGATTATTAGGGAGGAAATGAGCTATTATTTCATATAATTATCGAGCAATTTATCAGAAATTATCGGGATAATGCTTACATTTAACATTATTTGAGAATTAATAGCTGCGATAATGAAAGTATCAAGCATAATTTATTTAAAAGCTTGTTTTTAAAGTTAGAGATTTTTGTCAAATTTTTATTGTTTTGAAAAAAATGGAAGGGTTAGCCTTCCTTGATCATTCATGATATGAAAGCGAGAAGAGGTGTTTTCTATTGAATTTGTTTGTTTAAGATATCTACTTGTTGATTTATTATAGTGACAATTATAGCTTGTTTACCACAAACACTTGTTTCAATTTCGCACACGATATTTTGATTGTGATATCTATCAGGATAATTATTTTTTGATTTATTGAAATCCATTTTATTGAATATTTTAATTGAAAACTATTAAAAAATTATGAGACTTTCGTGGCTTACGTTCCAATCAATTGTAGATAATCTCCGATAAGAGACTGAAAGCACGCGAAACAAACATAAGTGTCGACTATTTTCGGTTACTTTTAGTTTTTATGGCCTTTGAAAGTGAAATAAAATTTATTGTATTATCAGATAAATGTTCTGGCTTAGTCTGGAAATTTAATGGGCGAATTTATGCAGATATGATACAGCATTATCAAACAGACTTAATGCGTACTTGCTAAAATCATGAAATTTTCAAATTTATTGCTTTTTTCACAAACTAATTGAAATTGAAACCACCTCTTCATCCCTGAAAGTTGCCCTGCCTAGTTTTATGCATTTAAATTGTTTCTGGACTAATCTAATTTGAATTGAATTATGAACAAAATCTATTCAGAAATTTTAGTAAATGAGAGATTATTGCATTATCCCAGTCAGTGGAAAGTTCAAATAAAATAAGAGAAAGCAAAACTTACAATTGAATTAAGTCCAAGAGGAATGCCAGAAGTTTTTTCTTTCAAACACTTCCACTTGGAAATGTAAATTGATTCATTTGTTTGTGTAATAATCAAGTAATCAATAATAAAATATTTTTAATGTGTTATTATATAATTTGGAGGATTTTTTATCTGAAATTATGAATTGTTTGCGACAAATATTTGAATGAAATACCTTTGAAAGTCTTATCTAAGCCTTTGTTAATTGAATTTATTTATTCCTTTAAGAAATAAATTCAAATTTTATTCAAAACAAACCCCCAAATGAATGGTTCTGTTTGTGAAAGTAATAGGAATTTATTTGATTAATAATTGCTTTGAATTGAAGAACATTTAAAACTGTTTTTCGTATTATTAATCGTATTAATAATTGAATCAAAAAATGACGGATGAAATTATGTCAGAACCAAAATGTATTTTATTTGCACTAAAGTTTTCTAAACTATTTAATCAATTATGTAATTAAAAGTTGAAAATACAAAAGACTTTAATCGGTAATCACTTTTTTATTACAATTCAATTGCTTTGAATGAAAGTGTGTTTTTGTTTTCAATTCAATAGACTTTTAAAACTAAAGACAAATAATTAATCTTTGGATTGGAGTATAGTTTCATTTGATTGGCATTTTTTCAAAATGATCATGTTAAATTCCGTTCAATTAGTTTGATTAAATGTAAAAGTATAACATAAATGCTTAGTCCCAGCCATAGACCAAGAATACCTCCAAAATTCGAGACTAATGTAATGAATCTCATGATGGGCTTGTGCTCGATTATTTGGTCCGGTGATTGATCATGTTCCACTGAGATCATTATTGTGCCTTCATCTTTGGTTTTGAATTTTTCTAGATGAATTCTGTAAAAACTTTCCTGGCAGTTTTTCAGACAAGATATTCTACAATGTTTGCTCAAAGTGTGCTTGTTTCTAGTTATACAATTTGATGCTGAAACAGGTAATTTATCAAGATTACATATTCGTCGATTAGATAGATTATGGCTGAGCTCTTTTCTCAGTAGTTTCTTATGATTTTTGTCAAATATCAAGCAATCAATGAAACATTTTTGGCTCAACTTTTTTAGAATACAATCAGTAATACAATCGCTTCGTAACTGATTTTCCGGGTTTTCTATTCTATAAGATTTACAGTTTGTGTCATAAGGTTTGGGCAATAAATTCAATTCTGTCAGTGAATATGTGATGGATAAGGAAAATGAGTAGAATATTCGCCTGAATGTAACACCAGGCTCAAAGTTTGGAATAATATTCGATGAGTGCAATGAAAAATAGATGAAATTATTTTTATCATTAAGAGGATACCAAGAATGTTGATGTTTTAATTCGAATGAGACCCGGATAAGTTCAAAATATTTCCCATAGATTTGCTTGTTAAGATCGCTGGTAAGTGTGAAACAGTTGAGTGGCTGATCCGCGATCACAATCGACCGGAACTGATCTTTCATGCTGATCTCTTTGAATTGATCTTGTCCATCATTGACGCTCAGCTTGAAATTAGTTACGGGGAGAAAATCAATTCCGATTTCATTGAATAATTCATTGATTGTATGATTGGTTTTGTGGAAAAAGTTATTAAATTTTTTCAAATAATCCATTGAAGTTAAGTTATGGTGAGTTCTATTGCTAAGAGCACCACCACCTTGCGAGATGAGCTGTTGATAATTGTAGTAATCTCTTTCTAAATCCGGGTACTTTTTGGCAAACTTTTCCATTGAAATAAATTCTGGTAAACATATCGTAATCGCAGGTAATTTACTGAATGTTTTTCTCTGAAACTTCGTTTCGACAGTAGTTTTGCCGCTCAGGTATAGCGAAACCAATTGCGACGTCTGATACAGGAATCCAACTGAGCTCGTTATTAGACACAGTAGTTTTAATAGCTTCTTGGCTCTCACTATTCTCTCATTCCGCAATTGTCTTTTCAAATAAATTACCTGTCTTGACTTTAAACAAGGTCTATTTCGAAATACTTGACTGTTCATTCTTAAGTCTATTAGTTATTCGATTGACATTGGTCGGTTTTAGACACATTGCACGTTTAGCTTGCCTTTTCAATTTTATCGATCAACTTTTCATTCAAGTAAATAATTATTCAGTTTACATAAGGAAAACAAATCCATTATTTTATTTGGCATTTTTGATAGATTAAAAGACTTTTTATGCAAATGTTATGTCAACTTTAGAGAAACCAAGGTGGTCTATTTCATGATTGATCAATTGGGAGAATTAATAGTTCAAGATTAACGACAGTTTTATTGCAAGAATCAAAGGAAATTCGCGTTAAACCCAATTAATATAATTGAATATTCAGTGAATTAATGGGAGAAAAAACTGATTGCTTTGGAAACGCTTTACTCTTATTTATAGATCACTTTTGAATTTGGTTTCAAAATCAATTAATTAAATGGTAAAACATTTTGACTGAAAACCTTAACCTTAAAAATAATTTGTTTAATGAACTGAAGAAATGTTTTATTAAAATAGAAGATTAATATAAAATGTTTTTCTATTTTTTTCGGTTAAGACTAAAATTTGAAATAAATTATCAGCAAAATTGATGAATATTTTTAATTTCCATCATTTGCTTGTTTAGTTTAATACCAGTTTTCAGTGGAAACTCATAAATAATTCAAACATAAAAAAATAATTAATAAACTATTAAAAAATGTATTTAATTATAGTACTAACGATTTTGTATATTTATGCCGGCAATTGAACCAAGATCAACTATAATTGGCACTCTGGAATAATTTACTGGTTCATTTTCTTCTTTTCAAATACTTTTAAATCAAACTCAAAATCAATGGTTCGCCGATAAAATTATCTTGTCGTTTTGAGTCTTAATCAATGTTTTTGAATATCTAATACTTAATTACGATAAGATTTTTATTCTTGGTTTTTTGTTTGAAAATTTATTCGACTAATAACTCAATTCACGTATGCTTTTTGTTTGTTATCGTGTAACTTATCAGTGATATCACTATTAAACCTGATCAGGCAAGATTTTTGACAGTAATCCAAGCTAAATATCTGGTTTCTAATCGAAAACGGAATTTGATTTGCATTTTATTTGAGGATAAAAACAATCGACTTTATTATTATCCGAGACTATTGTCGGCAAAAAAAACACTCTTGGAATAGATTTCGATCTAAATTCTTATCTTCAAATTTGGGCCAATTTTTCGTTTCATTTATCGAGACTTTAATAATAAATCAATCGAAGGCTGAAATGAAATTCTTTTATCTTTTTCTTCTAAAAGATATTTAATATAATTAAACTGTTTTAATATTTGATAGTGGCTTTTAATTATCATAAGAACAGTGTTTTAATGTGAACATAGTCTTACAAATTTTGTTTCGTTTTCTGTCCTTTCTGATAAAGAGTGGAATTTTGAGTGAAATGTTTTTGTTGAAAACTAAAGATTAATTCAATTTTTGTGAGTTTGGAATTACAATATCTGATTAAAAATTCTGTTTAATCAGAATTAGTTTTTGATTTCAAGTTTTAAATTTCACAGCTTTTCTTTTCTATATTATTTTGTTACAAAGCCTTTTATAAGAGCTTAAAGATAATCTAGGATTTTTTTAAACAAATTTGACTTCTAGGAAATATTTAAGTTATTCACTGAAATTTAAACCAATATTAATCATTAAATCTCTCTCTCTCTCTCTCTCTCTCTCTCTCTCTCTCTCTCTTTCTCTCTCAGTGTTATGTTTTGTGAG
>JAQIWP010002558.1:0-10619 GCA_034695525.1 Euzetes globulus
CTCTCTCTCTCTCTCTCTCCCCCTCCCTCTCTCCCTCTCTCTTCTCTCTTTCTCTCTCCCTCTGTCCTTCTCTCCTTCCCTCTCCGGCAAAGAAGGAATGGTTAAAAAAATGAAGAAATTTATGACAAACCTTTAGCACTGCATGAGATGACACTTCTCATATCGTTAAGGAATAAAACGAATTTTGAGGGATTTCATTATTTGCCCGAAATATTAATATTAAGCTCACCTATTTGAACCTAGTCATTTATCTACCCTTTGACCTTAACCATACTTATTGCCACTGAGACGCCGCAGAAACTCAAATTATTGAACCCCTGATAAATGACTGCCCAAGATATTTCCCACAACTCCAATACTTTACACCGTTAGGCCCACAACAGTGTCCCTTTTGCGCTCCTGACGCCATTTTTATGCACTTGGACGCCACCCGACGCCTATTGACGTGGTCACTCAAAACATGGCAAAAGAAGAAAGACGCCGGTGCCCCTCATGCCACTCAATCAAGGACCAAAACAAAGAGCTCAAAAAGAAGAATGATAATCTGTGGGACGCCAACCAACAACTCAGAACTGAGCTGACATGTCGTGACGCTCAAGTTGGACGACTACAATCTCAGGTCAACAATCTTGTGGACGCACTAAAACACAATACTAAGGCTTATGGCTGTCTTCTGGAAGCCTTTATCTCTAATGAGGAGACTCCCACCACTTTTTTCCATGACTTATTTAACCTGTCACAGTCAAGCTCTTACCGCCGATCATCGAGCGTCCGATCGGAAACAGCGATCATTGGCGTCCAATCACCGAATGGTGAGGCCAACACTATATCAGAAATGCCATCAGAGCGCGTCCCTCCAAACACTGGTAAAAATAAGAGGAAGAAGACCCTCAGCTCACTAACAATGGCGTCAAACACAGCCAAAACACGTCAATCAGGCTATGTTCAACTGACGCCCAAGAAGTCTAAGGTGAGAATTTCTAAGGCGTCAGTTGGAGTGACGCCATACCACCAATGTGTGCTCTGTGGATGGTATGACCAAGCGTCAAACAGAAATATGTCGCGTCATTTTAAAGTGAAGCACTCAAACTACTTCCATGACTACAGCGACGCCAAGAAAAACAAAAAACATTTCTATTTTATTACAGACAGCCCTTCTTCTGTATGGCCGGACAATAAACCGAAACCCTGGGATCTCGAAGAGCTTATTGGCATCAATGGGGTCCAGGCAAGTTGGCTGATACCAAAGTCCAAACTGCCTTCAAAACAGGCGTCTGCCAGCCCCTCAACGGACGCCAAATCCAGTTTAAAGACGCCCAAGACTAAGAAGCGTATCGCTTCGGAGGAGTGCGTCGATTCCACCTAAAAAAATACACGCGTCACCCACATAATTTGCCAGATTACCAGATCTCAGCCTGTCTTCAAATTGAGTCTGTATATGACGCCTAAGACGCCTTCAATTATTACAATAACTTCTATTATTAAAAGTATTATTAAGCGATTATTTTCACTCTAACATAAAATATGAAATTTAATTCAAACTTGTATAACTAACTAATAATTAGTAATTATCTAAAACTGAATAAATAATTTAAGGAAAGTAAAAACCCCATCCTAACATTACACAATTTAGCTCAATTCATTATACAGTAGTATTGGACCCGGAGCTGAATATTTTTTTTGGGCAAATGACTGCAAACACTATTTTTGGGCTCAACCAAAAACTTATTCCCTCTTCGATCGATAGATACAAATGCTGTTCACAACAGAGTTGTCAAAAAAAAGTTATGAAAAAATTGATGAAAAAATAAATGCAATAAAAAGTCAGAAAATATTTTCTAATATAACAAAAATTAGATGTGAATTAAGAACTGTATTTCTTTCGGAGTTATAATCATCCATAAAGCACAGAATATTCTGTTCGCTCTCACATCTAATTCCAGAAAATCCAATATATATTAGAAGATATTTAGTATTTATATACAGAAAACGGGTTTATATTCTGAGCGAATAAACCGAATAAATAGTGTTTCGATTGAAAGCATTGAATGCAATGAAAGGCTTCGAAACCTTTGGTCTGAAAAGCGATTAATCGAAAGAGTGTTCAGAGATTTCAACTCAAAGACAAACATTATATGAGAGAAACAACTCTTCGGAAAAATGATTTTCCCATATATTAGGGCACAGAATAGAGACCATAAAAGTGTTGACTTTTGGTGTTGTTTTTGAGACACAACTCATTCGTCTGTTATATTCGGAGAAAAAGAAAAACATTCGCAAAACAAACACTTTATGTCATCGCAAATGAAACACAAGTTAACTAGATTTTTGTGGCACAGAATGAAAAAAAAGTGTCTGAAACAGTTTTTTGTCATCACTTTTATTTTATTGAATTTATAAAATACTTTAATAGTCCATAAAGGTTGTCTCATTTATTGCAAGATAATAAATCAAAAGTATCAAATCAAATATAAATTTAAACTAGTAATGATTTCTGCAATGATCTTGACAATTATAATACAGCTTTAATGTCATTATAAAGAGAATGACTGTCAAATGATTTTTAATTTGAAATCGATATATTCATTTTTCATCTGGATCTAATGACATTTCAAATTATTTTCATATTTATTCCAGCTCAATTTAGGGCAAGCCCAATTTGATGATCTGTTTTATTTCTAATGATTCATCAATGAAAAAATGATCAATAGATCTACAATCGAAGCCTTATTTCTATGTTAAAGTTCTGGGAAATAAGAAACAGGCACAAATGGGAAACAATAGCAATAGGTACAGAATCAGGGGCTGACTGTAGTCCAGAACTCATCAAAAGATATATAATTGAATACAATAATAATCGGATATTTGGGTCACAAAATGATAATTAAATTATTAGATATTATATGGAAGGCTGGGATGAAATGAATGGTTCGGATCAGTTTTATTTGATTATAAGACCCAAATGAATGACAGTTTTGCAAAATGATAACAACATTTCATATTTCAGATTAAATTCTATTAATATTTATCATCGAAAAGATGATTAAAAAAGATTAATATCGAAAAATAGTCTAAAGAATTAACCATAATTCTAACAAGAATAAAATGTATCCAGTCTTACCTAGTAACTGAATAGAAGAGATTACAAAAATCCTGATTAAAATCCAAATATATTCCGACATATTTATCTTCGAATACTACACCAAGCTAAACATTCGAAATAATCATCTACAACATTTCAAACCACAAACAATCGAATATTAAATACTAATTATTATAATAAGTTTATTATTTGATGAAAGCTGAAAACCATGAGCACTGAGCGGAAGGACTTCCTAATTATTATTCAGACAAAGAAAATAAGTTTTCTCTTTAGATATTTTGATCGATGAAAAAGTTGAGTCTATTTTTTGCCTTCACTTTAATAGTAGTTATAATCGATTTAATGTAAGAAACATTTCAGTCATTAATCAAATAACGTTTAACTAAAGACACAGAATGAGAAGCAGTCTTCTTAAGAAGAAGGAGTGGAAAGAGTAGCCAAGAAGAAGAAGAAGAATAATCCATCAGAAAAAGGGGAACGGAATGAAAAAGCACACCAAAGTTTGCAAACACACTATTTAATAGAGAAGAAAATATTACTTTATTTGATTTGAATATTAAGTCAATTAGTGTTTTGAATACGATTTGAAAAAACTTATTGAAAATCAAATGAAAACTCAATTAAGACTAGAATGGAGACAATCGCACGCTTTTCGACAGACAAGTCCTTTGCTTCGGTTAGAGCTCTGTTCAGTGTCTCATATGAATCATGTCTTCAACACAAGTGAAGTGCTGTTCTGAATCGAACGGCGGAACGGCTCACACATATCATATTGAGAGTGTGTAGAGCACCGGCACATAGAAATAGGAAGTAACACAACTATTGGCTCTTCCTATCGATCTTTTAGTTCATATTATATGGATTTTATACCGACAGAGGCTTAGACTTAAAGGAGAGCTAAAGCTTTCTTTGCTTTTAAAACGAGGATGGACTGTATTTCAGTGCAGAACCGTATAAATTGTTTTGAAATTTCTTGGAAATAATTCACTTTCTCTTCACTTCTTTATATGTTTTTTGTGTTTATTTTTCTTAAGAATCAATTTATTCTTCACTTATTTGGTGTCTGTTTTGTGTATATATTCTTCTGTTTAATACCGAAACGAAAGCCTTAAAGAAATTTATTTGGTTTTTGTGCGAAACTAATGGATATATAAATAAGAATTTAAGGAAAATAAATGACTTTTAAAAACAAACAATTCTATGGCTTTAATGGCTCTAAATTTGCAATACTTTCAGTTTCGCTAATGAATTGCCGGTAATTTTCTCCTGGAAATAACCATTTTTATCAATTTATTCTTGTTCGAAAGTTCTTACCTAACCTTAACTGTAATGGATGGAATCTTTTGGAAAATCTCGGCTCAGAATAAATATTGAATTTTATTGCAAAAAGAGGCGATTTTAAAGTCAAAATATTTTGCTTCCAAGAGTTTCACTCGAATTCTTTAGAAAATGTTTTATTGAAAATAATATTATCATAATATACTTTGGAATTCAAATAAACTAGATCAAAACAGAATTTAGAAAAGCAGCAAAAAGAATCATACATAAACAAGCAATTATCTGATATACCTGTACCTTTAAAATAGACTGAGCAAAAATAAAAATCAAGTTTTAGCTTGATTAATGTTAAAAAATTATTCTTACATAAAAATATTGGTCTGGTACAATCAAAGTCTCAAGTTAAGTTCTAGTCTTTTTTAGAATGATTCAAAGTTTATTCAAGGAACTGTAAACAGGAATTAAATGATTAGTTGTAAAGGATGACTATGACCCAGGTATGAGTGAGCGTTAATTTTAAAAAATTAAAAGTTCATAAAAAATTCTATCAAGGTGAATAAGCAATGATCTATTTAAATAATTTTACCAAGCAAACAATGCTTACAATTTTAAGTGCTAGAACGGTACAAGTACCTTGTTGCCTGCCAATTAAACCCTAGCTTATGAGTCCTTTTTGAAAATTATGCGATGGCCACGGGTTTCTAGTTCAATAATATAGGCCCGTAAATCAGTATGTGGCTTAGACATAAGCAACGGCTCTTAGATGTCTAAAGAAGTTTCCGGTTTAAATAAATTAAATAATTTAAATGAAATTAAATAAATAGCTTAAATTTCTAATTGAAAATGTTTATTATTGCAATCAGTGTTACAGTTGACTGACTTTCTTGACTATCATTTCATTCACATCCGTTAACTCTTATAAATTGATCCTGGCTCTCGACTTCAGTGTTCGTATTGTCCGTCACTTCAATTATTTTAGACATTTTAGTGAATTTATAAAAATTAATTTTCCAAACAATTACAAAAACATGTTGTTTTCAATACGAACTTTAATACTAAACTTTTTTTAAATTTTGAGTTTGTTTTTGTGCGAAACAATACAATTTGTATTAAATAATAAAAGTTTGCATCGACTTCAGTCGGTCCCGGGTTTTATCATATTTTTTAGATGTGCGTTGCAAGGGGCCTATAGATCAATATATAAGCCCCCTCATTTGGGTCACATAAGCCCCAGAGCTCAAATTTTGAGTTATAGTTTGTAAAAGTACAGACTGTAATGCAAAATTTGATGTCATTGTAGCTAATTATTTAATAAATAATTTAATCAAGTAGAAGTATATTTAATTCGATTCTACTTGATAATTTATTTTAATTGGGCAAATTTTTTTTCTCCAAAATCTTACAAACGATCAGACAATCTATGAAATGTTTTCTTGTAATTAAAGAATTCAAAAAATTAATGAATTCTTTGAATTTTTCGAAATCTTTGCTTATTTGATCTAGGAAAACCAAAACACATGAAAATTCTTAGAATTCGAATTGAATTATCTTGGCGATAGTGAAATATAATTCAACCAAAATAGTTATAAATTAAACAAATTAATTTGGTCTAGTACTTTTCTCAAAATTTCTCTAAAGCTATTCAATCCTGATTAAACAGCTTCTGATTTTTATTCCACAATTTTACATAGATTAAGAAACTGTAACACAGAATTCTTGCGGGTTTTAATTTATCTTTCCAATATTCAAGAAAACAAAAAAATAATACAAAATTGTATTGAAAACATTAGTTACAGTTTCTAAGCTTGTAAAATCGAAATTATTTAAATTATGTTTAGATTCTAAATTTAAAATATGATTAAGATATTTCAATTCTAACCCTGTTTTCTCTCAAGTTTCGAATTATTCCGAATAGTTGTAGAAATATGCCATTTAATGTTCAAGACCATACTGTCTATTATTATTTTAGAGTCAAATAAATTTCATTTACATCTGGAATTGTTTCTAATCTTGTTCAGATAAATTTAAGGCCTCTAAGTGATTCTACATCTAATTGTCCTCAATTATTGTGTTATTAATGAGTGGACTAATGCGAACTTATCAAGGTTTTATTGGCTTTTAGGCAAACCTGTATCAATATTGATGCGGTGATTACAGCGCAAAGATTTGAATCATAAACTTATTTCAGGATAAGCTGAAGCACTGATTAAATATTAGTTTTCATTAACACAATCATTAAGGGAAAGCCACATTTGCAATGACCACCTTTCAAATGTTATTTCAAACAAATGTTATTCATTATTTTCACACATGATATTTCACAACTCAACAAGCAAAATATGACTAGATTTCAACGAATAGTTTATTCAGCTTTTTATCTGGTTCTTAAATGCTCTTTATAGTTTATTTCAGAGATGACATGTCTTACATTTAAGCTTCTAGTGATAGCATACATATTAGCGAAAAGACAACTCATCCACAATAGGACAGCACAACGAAACAATTGGAAACAAAGCTATGATTTTATTGTTGTGGGCGCCGGAGCTGCCGGTTGTGTGGTCGCCAACCGTCTCACAGAAGATCCAACAGTCAGTGCGTTGCTGTTGGAAGCGGGCGGACCACAAGACGCCCTCTACACAGATATCTATTGGTGGCAGAATATCATCCAAGAAAAGAGACCGGATGTCCTGTGGCAGTACTATGATGAACCCGTGCCAAATGTTGCTGGAAACTTTCCTGGTGGTCGTGTAAGTCAAATAACGGGAAAGGCGATTGGGGGAAGTACTTCACACAACTCCATGCTTTTTAATCGTGGAAATCGAAGAGTTTATGACAATTGGCTGAAAAAATATGGGGCCGTCGGTTGGAGCTATGAGCAGGTTTTGCCCTATTTCCTAAAATATGAGAATAATACCGACCCCTCAATAATAAGAAACAATCCAAGTTACCATGCTACTGGTGGTCCAGTACAGATAACATCACAGCGATATCATCCAAAACTATTAAGATTAATTGGTCAGGCATATAATTCATTGGGTTATGCCTACACTGATATCAATGGTCCAAATCAGACCGGAGTCATGTTCCCGCAGAAGTTCATTGATTTATATGGACTCAGAGTCAGTAGTGGAACGGCTTATGTGGATCCGAACCCACACCCAGACAACTTACACATTGTTACCAGGGCACTGGCACTACGAATACTATTCAATGGCACGACCGCTGTTGGACTCGAATTCAATCGGAATGACAAATCATATAAAGTATATGCTCGCCGGGAAATTATTCTGTGTGCAGGTCAGAATAAGAATTTTTATTTGTTCTATTATTATTTATTAATAAACAAAATAGGTTAAAACTAATTTAGACGGTTAGAAAAATGGTTGGGCATGAGGGGAGGGGAGGGGAGGGTTCATTGCAATTGATATAAATTACTTCAATCAAATCGAGAGTTAAAAATGTTTGTTAAAATAACTGCTCTAGGTGCGTACAACTCTCCTCAGCTGTTGATGCTCTCTGGAATCGGGATTAGAGATCACCTACAACAATTGGGCATACCTGTGCTTTTAGAACTGCCAGTTGGAAATAATCTGCTCACTCAGCCGACAGCATCAGTAACCGCACAAATATTAGACAAACAATTTTATCTGAAAGAGAAGAGTACCTTGACAATTCACCATTTATCTGATCTCTTCTTTAAGCATAGAGGACCTTTGGGTCAGGCGCCCGGAATAGTTATTAACACTATTTCAAAGCAAGACTATGATATTAATTTTCCTAATTCATATGTAGCAAGCTTTATTTATGAAAGTTACTTGCTATTCGGAATCAGCCTAGTTAGAAGTCGAAGCAAAGGAACAATACGTTTACAATCTGCTAGTGCCTACGTGCCACCAAGAATCAATTCGAATTTCTATAGTGATTCCAATGATTTAGATGATCTAGTTGAAGCAGTCAGACAAGTCTTCTTAATTTTAGAAAATCCAAGATTCAATTTAAGTAATAAAATAGGTTTGCCTTCCTTTGAGTCAATAGGCTGTCCATCCTGTGCTGACAAATATAGATACAAATGCACAGAAGGATTAAAGTGTTATGTCAGATATTACACTGGGTCGTCATATCATCCTGGTGGCCCATGTCGAATGGGCGCTGCAAATAGAAATGATGTGGTGGTTGACCCCCAACTCAAAGTCAAGAATTTGAGTCAATTGCGGGTTTGCGACGCATCTGTATATCCGTCAGTTCCCAATTCAAACACCGCTGCTTCTGCTCTTATGATAGGCGAAAAATGTGCCCAGCTCATTAAAGAGTCTCACAAATTGATGTAAACATTGAAGATAACATAAAATCCAATTTAATCATAATTCTCAAACGAGTGCTCCATTGATCATGTTCAATTGTGTATGAAAGTGTTGGTCACGAAATATAGATCTGTATGTAAGTCCTTATAGACTGCAAGGAATAGGTGTCTGTGGACTAACATCTCTCTGCAAATGAGAGGCAATAAAACAAAAACAATAGAAAAACACATAAAACAAGAATTTTTTTACCTGTAATTTGTTTGGACTCCAAAACGAATCCAATTATATCTGAAGAGAAGATTTCACTACAGAATAGCTTTGACTCAAATCTATGCCTTCAGAGCCAGAGTTGCAAACAATGGTTTAGTTTTGCTTTTGTTGACGTCTTTTAACGAACTCTATATTTGACGAGAAATTGATTCGACACTAAAGTTGGGGTTCAATAAAAATCTTAACCTTCAGTTCAATTCTACTAACAATTGGAAAAGGTTTGAAGAAAAGGGAGAGAATTTTAGTCGAGATCTAATTTTTTCAGAAAACCTTTTCTTCATTTGTCGACAGAATAGACTTAATTGAAGTCACAATTACTGTCAGTCCTATTGATTGTTCACTTCTTTGGCTACAAATTGAATGGAGATTATAATCCTTCGGAAGTTTTTATCCGAAACGTTCAATCATTTAAATTGCTTAACAACAGAGATGGCCAGCAATGCTCTGTTGGATACAAAACGGTGAACATCCCTGATGTCAATTACAGTATTAAATGTATTAAATGACCTAAAATTCTTTCAAATCTTTTCCATTTCTTTTCAATTGAATAGATTTTTAAATTTAACGCTTCTTTAAGTTCATTATTCTTAAGATTGAATTCTTGGTTTAAATGACAGAATAATTGATTTATTTCATAAATTTGACTGACTTTGCTCCTAATCAGGCCAATATTTTTCATTCATTGTTCTTGAGCTTTGACTTGAAATAAGAAAAAGGGATGCCAAGGTACCTTTGAAAAGGGGATGGGTAAATTTTTCCATCTAATTAACCAATATAGAAGAAAGGGTTTTGGTCAATATTTGTGGATTTTTGGTTAATACTCTTGGGTATTTCTCCCTTGGGCATTCCTGGCGATAAGTAACACAAAACAATTGCACAAATTGTTTGAATAATTGAGGCAATGATTTGCAAGTCATCAATATTTTAGGCATTCCTTGTGTTTTGCTCTGAGCTGAGACTTTGGCTAAAAATATATTTATTTCTTATGTTATATAATATATCATCTATTCGTATATTAGGAGCATCATTGTTCACAATCTATGCTGTGCTATAATATGTCAGGCATTCCTCTGGAGACCAATTGTCAGTCACTTCTATTCAAGTCTTCTATTCTATTCAGAACTTCCTTTACACTAATATTGTGTTCAGTCAATGGATTTGATTGTGTAAAGGGATGACCCAATATCTCCATTTGTGTCAAATCACCAGGACAAAATATTTTTTTAGTTAAATTCCTTAAACTGTAAACAATTCCTGAAAGTTTATCTGAATTAATTCAAACATATATATCATTTTGATTGGTAACATCAAGCTCTTGCTTATTAAAAATCATTTTATTTTTTGATCTTGATATTTTATTCCATTTAAATTGTTCTATTGTAAAACAATATGCCTATTAATCATTTCATTAAGAATTTAATTAAGAATCCCTGTAATAATCAAATTGCATTTGTCTTGTTATCAGGGTCATCTGGTTGAAAAAAATAAGATATCTAAAGACTTATCATAGGAAGTCAATAAAAAATCTAGATCTGAGCAGTGCAAATGGCCCAACTCAGTGGCCAAATTATTAATCTCATTTATGCGCACCCACCAGGTTTAAGCAAAAAGGTTAATGCATATCGTAACAGTTTTGATGAGTAAGCAAATATTTCAATGTTCAACAT
>JAQIWP010002559.1:0-10618 GCA_034695525.1 Euzetes globulus
ATAGCAGTTATGTGGGCTCGATCCTTGGGAATTCAGGTTGTAAGCAAGCACTTTAACCACTAGACTGTTTAGGTTTCGTATAAACTTACTGGTTATAAAACAAAGATGTGCAATTTAGAAACTTTCGAATTTTTTTAACTAGCCATGGGAATGATGATTAAAACAAAAGTTAGTTAAAAGTATTAGATTCCATGATAGCTTCTTAAAAAATACTAATTTCAAAGAAGATAGATTATTCATTAGCATAATTAGATCCGAGAATTGGTGATTACCCTCTAAGGTTGAAAAAATTTGCATCACAAAAAATTTAGTAAAACGGACCACCCCCACCCCCACCCCCTCAAAAGTCGACAGTGATCGAACTAGTTTCAAAGATAAAAATTTGGAAAATATGTCTTTTTTGTTTAATAATTGTTTGTAATTTCAATCTTAAATTTAATTTTTATAATCACTTTCTATTATCTTCAATCATTTTAATTCTCAATTAATTATTTTTTTATTTTTAAATAAAAATGTGACAAAAAATATTACTTGTAAAATTAAATTGAGAAGATTTGAGCTTTGAAATTTTTTGACATTTATTAAATATTGTGCATAATTTTTACTAATTTCGGTCTGTGGTTAATTAATTAACTAATATTATTAATATTTAATAAAAGTAAAAAGTACTTCATTCGAAAATTTAAAAAAATTAAGATGTCCCCCTATAAATTAATTACAGATCGAAATTAAAAGTTCCAAGTCGTATCAAGTCTAGTATTAAATTAATTATTGTATACAATGTATATTTATATAATTATTTTTGAAATATAGTAGATAATTTGTTTTTAGGCTTTTAAATATAAAATGGAAAAAGTTTGCAACGTTTGCTATTGAAGTCGACTTTTTTTAGTCTGCAATTGAAGTGTTAATCGAAATGGAACTCAATTTTTAATCAAAGTTTTAAGAATTTTGAATATTACTTTATATATGAATTGACGAGTACCTTTTGAAAAAGTCTGTATGCTACAATTTTCATTTGAAATGATGGAACTCAGAATAAGTTCTGATATGCTGGACAAGTCGAACTTTTGTTAAACTTATAACTTCTTCAATTTTGATTAGTAGCTAGTTAATCGTCATTAAATTTAATGCCTGCAAAATTCTGATATTTGATGATTATTTTTATTAAAATATCCAAGTCTGATTTTGGCCTACTTAGGGATTTAGTATTTAATAATAATAATAATAAAAGCAGCGGTCGAGTGAAATATGCTTTCAAAGCAATGATTATAATTTATTTTATACCAAAATCGGATTATTTGGTCAGTAATTCTGTATAATTCGGTATTTGCTTTGATTACATACAGTAAAGAGGCTTAAACTCGAAACAGTATAATAAAAATCAAATCCGAAAGTATTAAATGGGATTCAATAGGAAAGTATTGCACAGAACTACCATTCATTGTATGACTACTCAATTTGTAAAATTGCACTTGCTTTAAATCTAAATTTGCCCAACTATACATATTGAATGAAATGGAAATATTCATTTAGACTAAGATTGAACTTAACATTAGACAGTTTAACGTTATTTTTAACATCAACGCAGTTTAAATTCATATCTCATCTATTCACAAATGCGAATAGAGAAGTTTCTTTCACAATGTATTGACAATAAAAAGTCTATTCCACTGCTAAAGAAATGTAATAGATGAAAATAAATGTTTATATTTATCTTTCAATATTTGTGAGTATATATGGCTAACAAATGTGTTTCGAGAAAATGAGTGGAACTCTAGTGGTTATGTTTTATAGTTGCCATCAGTTCTCTATTGCAGTGGTTTAAGGAATCACAGAATCGTTCAAAAGTAGATTATATGTGAAATGGTTTGAAAAGAAAACAAACACTCCTTTCAAACCAAAGCAATCGATGGGTGCGTCTTATAGCACAACATGCGAATAAAAAGCCAACTATTGTACAACAGACAAAAAATATGCATCAAATAAGTACCAAGAGCTCAATCGATGAGCTCGAGTGTTCTCAACGACATAGGAGATGTATGTGCGCAACAATAGTCTAGTGTTATAATAACAGTTTTATTAATGCATACTTTCAGACCCAACTTCAGGGGTTCGGCATATTTACTCTGGCCGTACAAATCATTTCAAATCACTTTTGAAGCCATCGTTTCAATGGATCCAACTTTTTTGGTGCGGCTGTAAAAACAAAATCAAAAACATATCTCCGTTCAAAACATTTATTCTTTATTTTCATAACCTTTAAGTATTTAAAACTTGAAGTTTTGTTTTCCGACAAATACTTTTAATAAAAAAATGCGAATTAATTGAATTCCCAAATGAAAATATTTTGATTTGAGTTTTTTTTGGTTCCTTTATTTTTTATTGTATTTCAGTTCTAATAATAACATAGAATTGAAAGCAAATCAAAGCTTTAATTTTTGTCATTCACTTAACGCAGCCGTAAATTATAGTGTTTTGAAGGAAAACATCAAAACGTTTGCAAAATGCACACAAGAGTTGAGTTTCATTTATTGTTTGACTAATGTTTGACTCGCAAATGGAGCCGAAAGAGTCGGTAATTATTGGCACCACTTCTCTCCAACTAAGAGCCCACTACTCCCGTCTAAACACTACTAATTCAATGAACTAAGTTATAGACATTCAAACAATTCGTCAGATTTGGGCGTATCGTTGCTATCAAACAGAGTTGGCCTCAACTTAATGGACATCTTAACCGATGCCAACAAAAGCATATGTCAAATAAGACATGTCCACTAAAAAGACTAAGTTTTACAACTGTTTGGTTGACCCAAACTATAAATATGCTCTTTGTTTGACTAACGACTCATTTTCTCGCAATTCATTCACAACTTGTGAACAAATAACACTTCATCTCCAATCTGTTTAACAACACTTCCCATTGAGTAGGTCTGACCACTGGTCAGTAAATCAACGACTCATTATTGGGCATTCATTTGAGATGCTTTGCTCAACTTCCGGTGTTTTGATTCTATTGTTAAGCACTTATTTGTTGCAAATTTGTGACACTTTTGTTAGGCCTCCCTATCAGACCTTCTATCCATTCAATGCATATGTGAATAAAACTTCTTTCAATTCAATACTTTCTTGAATTCAATACATTTATTGATCAAAATATCAGAACATAAATACAAGAAATTGAATCTATTTTTTTGTTGTCAAATTTTATTTCAATAATTTTCAATAAGTTTACATTTTTATAACAAAGTACTCATTTTGGAAATCAATTGCTTCATCTGATTATTTTAATGTTCAAAAGAATTGGATCTTATATGAATCAAAATAAATAAGAGTTCAATTTTTGTTACTCGGCGATAATCAAAATATCAAGGTAATATATTCTAAGTTGGGTCTAAGCTCATAATTATGACCTCTTTTGAAGTTGAACCGTAGAATTAGTTGTATTCAATGATTGTATGCAAAGCTGACAATACATTTATAGTCGACTACTAAATACGGCTCATATGTCTGTATTTCTATAAACTTTTCCGCAATTATCGGTTGTAAATACGCTTGGCTTTAGTGAAAAGACGGGTCGCGTGTCGGGGATCTAATGCCTGCACATATGACATGCGCCCGATTTGAGAGCAGAAAAACTTTGCAATAGTTTGATGACAACAGAAAAATATCATTTGAGTTAACATTATTTTAGTCGTAAGTGCTTTACATATAATACTTCAATAGAATATAGTTTGATATATAGAGCATTATCTCCGCCTCAGACAGTTTGCAGCCAACCGTTGCTAAGATCGAGTATAGGCTCTATTGGTTGAAACACTTGCATCCAAGCCATCAAACCCACCGCACATTCTTCTCAAGTCAAACATTCAAATCCTAACCAATGCTAACCAAACAAATAAGAGATGAATGACATCTTGGAATAAAGACATCATTTTATCAGTTCTTTGAGTCAAATCGCATTCAATTTACTAAAAGTGAGTGCAAATTGGGTTTGGAATACAAACTCGATATCAACGGTCCTTAGTTGAAACCACATTCAAATACGATATCAGAATATGTGCGACTCAGCCACAAACAATTCCGCTCAGGCTATCATTGCCTTAAGAATGAAGTCACCGATTAATCCGTTTTTTCCTAACTCTGTGCCGAATAATGAAAACAGTTCTCAAATAACGTCAACTTCAATCAATAACATGAATGCCGTGACTAATGCTTTCAATTTAAGCGGTGGTCCGGCCAACCATCGGATGTCTTCACAGAATTCTTCAAACTTTAATATATCCGAATACCAAAGATTGCAATTCTATGACTACGCCTCTCAGGCATCGGTTCGCCTCAGATTCGGTAATTCGCAGTTTGGTTCAGTCAATGGTTCTTACAACTTAAGCCCAGTCTATGGTCACCCGGCTTTTACTGATGGAACCCCTTTTGCTGGCATTTCCCCATTTGCAAGATTCGATTCTCGGTTTCGCTTTATGCACGAAGAACCCAAACCACAGCACAGCTATATTGGACTCATAGCTATGGCTATATTGAGTTTAAATGAACAGAAAATGGTTTTAAGCGATATCTATCAACATATTCTCGATAACTACCCTTATTTCAGAAATCGTGGCCCGGGTTGGAGAAACAGTATCAGACATAATCTGTCTCTAAATGATTGTTTCGTTAAAGCGGGTCGAAGTGCTAATGGAAAGGGTCATTATTGGGCTATACATCCAGCAAATATTGAAGACTTTAAAAAAGGAGACTTCAGGCGCAGAAAGGCTCAGAGAAAAGTTAGAAAACACATGGGATTATCGGTTCCCGACGATGAGGACAGTCCAAGTCCAACTCCACCACCTCTTCCTCCGCCCAATTTAGTAAACAGATTTAACCACTCGGCTATTATGGGTCCCACTCTTCGTATTCAACCAATTTGTGCGACTGATGTCAATCTCTTGAATGACATTAGATTTTCGATTCCCAACAATAAATTGATTGGAAATCCAGACATCAGATCAATGGGAAGAACACCAGAAGAAAGTGTTTTGCCGTCTGTTTCTCAATCAAACATAAAAGCAATAAAAAGACAGTTTGATGTCGAGAGTCTGTTGGCACCCGACTGTGACTCTACCGTTGACGACAGCGTCAGTCGTATTGACTCAATAGAAAAGAAGTCAAATTCAGTGGAATGTACCGAACATTTAGAAAACATAAGAAGTGATACGCCGTCTGTCTCCTCACAAATTGATTTTGTTATCAATAGCTTTGATAGCAATAGCTCTTCGCCTTCCATCTCATCAACGGCTGAGAAAAATTCGATCTCACCATCTGTGCGTTCTTTGTCTTGTTTACCATCAACAACAGGTCCAGCCATATCACCGACAACATGGCGAGCGGCACACTTGCAATCATTACAGAACTTGCATCAGATGAACGCCGGTCTCTTAAGCCAATCGATGCAATCGGTCGCTCCGACTGGTTTCCCAGGACATGTTCCTCTGCCATGGGCCATGTCAGCCGCCGCTCTCTCCAACGCCCAGATGGCGGCCACTATTCTGGGTTATGCTTCGGTGGCCAATCAAGCCTTTGACTTGACTTCAGATGTAAATAAACGATAACTTTTGTGATCCTATATTACTCTCTTGTTTCCAATGATTGTCTTCATGTAAGTTTTTAAATTACTTGAGTTGACAGTTAGATTAACCATGGTTTTTTTCGCTCGAAATTTTTTATGCATGAAAGCAACCAACAAATAAAAGCCGATAAATTTTACTCTATTTGAACCCAAAAATTATTATTTTAATTATGTATATCGGAAATAGAAGTCATTTTTAAATAAAATCATAAAAATTAATGACAATTTTATTCTGTTTTTGTGAAGTCTACTCAAATGACTATTGAATGCTATTCTTTACTCTGTTTTCAGTTGATATTATTTTTGTTCACTTGATTCCCATTTTTACTAGTGTTTTATCCTTGGCATCTGAAAACATTCGACACTCGAATTTTGTTGGATGAACCGCTGCTTAGTATTAAACCATATTCGTATATAAGAGAAATTCAGTATAAGAGAATTCAACCGCATCGAGTATGTCTCTTATACTGAGGCCCGATTGTAGCAGAATCTAGTTAAATCTTTACCTTTTTAGTCAAATTTTCAGACATTTCTATAAGTAAAAGAAAACAAAAAATACGGCTTTTTATCGCGCATAAAGTGGTAGAAAAATTATATTTGAGTTTCTTGCTTAGTCTTGTTCCTCTAGACTTTCCCGGGACTAATTAAGTCAGAAATGTTGTTGAAAAAAGGGTCAATTTTTTATAACCTAGACCAAGTCTTCAGTTAATTTAAATAAAGGGAAATTGACTGAAACCCATTTTTCTCACTTCCTGGCTATAAATATTAGAGAACACTGTAAAATCACTACTTATATTACCAAACACTAGTTGTGTGCAAGGGGAGGGGATTTTCTGAAATATCTCCCTAGGTCTGAGATTTGGTGAGTTATCCCCTAGGTTGGAAAACCCATATAAACCTAGAGAAACTGACCCCCGCCTCAAAAATTGGCATTTTTAGCAATGGCGGCCAAAAAAAGTCGGCCATTTTGTTCTTTAATTTAGGAAATTTAAGAAGTTGTAACTTTAAAAAAGTTTAATTGTGGCTTAATTAAACAAATTAACATGCTTTAAAATACCCGAAATTACCGTATTTATGAACAAAATGGCCGTTTTTCGGCCGCCATTGTGAAATATACCACCCTATATTCACTCCCTAGATTTTGGCCTGAAAATGAGTCATTACCCTCCCCCCGCTATATCCTCCTAGGGTCACGAACTTGCACACCCCTGCCAAACACCATTTACTTGAACCAAGAAATGAATGCATGTTTCAAGAATTTTTCTAATTGTCGAATAAACTCAAATAGATTTCAGAAGTAAAGACAAAAGAATAGTGGAGTAAATGACTCATAACTTAAGATCAAATATCCCGACTCTATAATTTTGTAAACTACGCTTAAGCAGAGATGGCTGATGAACATTTTTTAAGATAGTCTTGGTCAAAATCTCTAGGAGACTAGAGTTAAATTTGATTGTATGAGTTTGACCGTCATTTGAAGCAATAGCTTATTTTGGGCCTACAATAACATGTCTAAGCTAAATAACTTTAAGTAAAAATGGAAAGGGTCAAGGGATATTCTAAAATTTTCTTTGCTCTTAAGCAAATAGTATCCATTTTACAAAAATGGATATTTGTACTAGGGAGCCCTATATATTGGATTACCCAGTTTGAAGGATTTGAAGGATGTCGATTTATTATTAGATTTTGTTGTTTTGAAGTGAATTGATCTGATTCAGTTTATTTGAATTAATATTCATCAAGTAAGATTAGTTTCTTTACGCTTTAGCCAAGAATATTTCTAATTTGTTGTTAAAAACAACTTCCACTGAAAAGGTTTTAGAAATTGAACTTTTTTTAGTCTTAATCCAATTAAATCTGTTTAATGTAGGCCTAAGAGTAAATTAAGATTGAAAACAAGGTGAATAAACCAAAAATTATTATTCAGCAGCAAGAGAAATGTGTGGGGCAAGTTTTTGCATTTAATAAGAAATATCGATTGAGCTGACTTCAAATGTTTTGATGTAAATTGAGTTCATTAACGTGGTATTTTTGTAAATAAGTTTAATTATATTTATTCTAACTTTTGCTTAATTGTAAGTCTGTTCATAATTTATATTTCCCATAAAAATATTTATTATCTATTAATTTCAATTATTAAAATAAAAGACAATTGTTTGATGGAGTCATTTAAAAATGTTATTCGCATTTATTTGGAAATACTATTGATTTCAAAATTTTATTTAAAAACATTGAATAAACAGAAAAACTAAAAACTGAATCGTTTGAGAAGTAAGTGAAAAGCAGTGGATTATAATATGAGAATATAGAGAACAGTTTACTCATGTTATCGATAATTGATTGAAATGAGAGCCTCTTTGGATCAATTGGCACCTAATTTATATAGCATCGGATGACAGGTCTGTTTCCCTAATGCCTTATTTGTTAACAAATACGTCTTTCCTTTTGAATAATAAGTTCTATTCTAATGATGCGGAACATAGAGTAGTGTTTTACTCTAACAGTGCTTTTGAAATGTAGTAAAAGAGAGGCAATTTGTGTTGAAAATTGAATGGAGAGTTGGCTCACATCGTAAGCCAACGGCTAATTCGTATTCAAGTCGAGTATATTTAACGCTCTATAATATGTTGATTGAGTGCTATATATGTATCGGTTGGTTCGCCTCTGGAAATATCGTTTGCTTGAGTTAGTTCTCATCTCGACTCTACTCAACAACGATGTAACGGATGTTAGATCAACACTGAATGTTAGCTCTGCTTACAACCAATACAACCCATAATAAGGCAATCAGAGCACTAAATTCGTGACATTTGATCGCAAGAGTATTTGAATTAAATACCGAACACAATATATTGGGTAAGCATTTGAGTCATTCGAGTCGATACTGATTTGCATTTTTAAAATCTTTACTCTTTCCGATCCTATTTAGCGCTGACACCCATGAGATGCATATAATTATCAGTTGAAGTCTCAGATAATTGATTCTTTTGAATAATGCCTCGCATTTAATGTAACACAACATTCATTCCCTGTTTGTTGTAATCAAAGATCGGAGCCCTTAATGACAAAACTGAAATCAAGTTATTGTCTGCTTCTGAGAGCACATCAAATAATGCGAAACACTATTATTTTGATTGACTTGGAAAAGATATTTCAAACAAAACGGGTAAATATATATATGAAAGTCAAAAAACATTTGAAAGTCTATTTGCATACTATTATATTTTTGTTGGCGAGTATTGAACATCAAATTGAACTTTTATTTTTGAGACTACTTTACATGATTTAAGTGTATGAACGCAGTCCAACTCCCCGAGCAATTTATGACAGAGTTGTAGAGAAATTGTTTCGCATATAAAACACTATAAGTCTATACATTCTATGATTCCTTTTCATTGGATTGGCCTCAGGGGTGAAAAGAGAGTGAAAATTTTGTTCTTTCAATTTGTTTGCTTCACATAAAGGCGTTCCTCAATACAATTTATGAGTAAAGCATATGTTAGTACATTAGATGTGGACAGGCATCACAAAACTACTCAATTCATCACTTATCACAATTGAACTCATTTTATTCATAATGGAATACTTCTCTTATAAAGTATTCTATTATTTTATGCATCGATAACTTTATTTACTAAATATCATTGACGTTAGTATAACACCTATTTTAACTATTATGCACTTATTCTCCAACTCATCACCCTGGTCTTTTTTGTTCAAATTCAATGCAATGCTTTTTTGTATAGTTGTCGGCAAATCTCACTTTTGGCGCTTTCAAAGCGAACGATGAAAATGATGTTCATTTTATCACAATTGAGTTATTAGAGCCAATAAAAAGCAGTGCACACATGGATTCCTAACGAAGTAAACTATATGTGATCTGTGATATGACTGTGCTCTACGCTTTGTCAGAGATTGGCAAAGTATATAAAGTGTATTTTATATCTATAAATATATATAACATAACACTATATAAAGAAACAGAATTTCATCTCCAGAATAGCTGAGCTTTGCTTAACTGTAGTTTTTGTTAGTTGTTTGTGTTGAATGCCTCAAACCATTACTTGTATTACTTGTATTAGTCGAACATCTCTTTAGCAGCCAAGTCGTGCTCTGCCTTCACTTTACAATTGCCATTCATGTACTCTATTGGCAACACTGTCCGTAAGTGAGCAGCCGTTCGAATCTAACTCTATTTGCTTTTCGTAATTATTTGCAACTTTTAAACATCATTTCCGATCATCTGATGGCAAAGAACTGATTTATGTAAACAATTCGATCTAATTATGAGATTCAGTAAATACATTAAAATAACAATTTCGTTCACTATATCATTATTTCACGCAATAATACTATCAGAGTCTGAATTTCCTGCTATTATTACCAAGCAATCAATTTTATTGATTTTTATGAACTATTTGAATCTTATTTATTGTAGAGTTATTTGGTTCCATAATAAGTCTAATTATTGGCCGAATGTGTTAAAAGCTATGATCGAAAACAAATTTTAAATACCAGTTGAAAATATGTCTAACAGTTAGTAGTAACCAAGAATGTATTACCGATAAGCTTAGAATCAAATTCAATGATTGAAATAAAAGCTGTGTTCGAGAAGAGTCTCATTAAATGCAGGATATATTGTACGAAACGAACGGAAACTAAATACAAAAGCACAGCATTTATTGGCAGTGGATCTGAATCGCAATTCACTAGTTTTCAGAGTATTATCACTGAATGTAAGCACACATTATGTCCTCATTTGAAATGATCGGCAAATGATGTGCACTTCTCCGGAACTTATCATTCAATCTATGGTTTCTCTTATTATTCGCGTTGAATGAACGCTACGTTAATTCCATTCATTTTTTAATGAGAGAACTTTTGAAATAGTTTTAATATTTTTCATTTGTAAATGGTAATTTTTTTTATTGGTAATTACCGAAAATGGAAGACAAAATAACAGAGGTCTAATCAAAGTTTAATTCATACTTATTC
>JAQIWP010002560.1:0-10616 GCA_034695525.1 Euzetes globulus
TAACTTTTATTCCAATAGCATAAGAAAATATTTCCTGCAGAATCTCGGCCGGTAATAGATTGAAAGACATTTTAAAGCGTGTGTCTCGACGGTTACGAGCCGCGCTTATATACACAGTACTCGAGTATGCGCTATAAACATTTTGGCATGGGGGATCCCTTTATATATATTTTTAATCCTTTAGTTATTAATCTCGTCTCATTCCACCAATTATACTGCTAACATATAAACGTATAAATTCTTGGAAACGTTTAGAATTGTGTATGGATTTTGTTTGCAAAACACACTTTAAAATTCAAATTTGCTATTATTTGTTGGCAAGAATTCAAAGAACATTTCTCATACACGACTTGAGCACAGGTTATCAGTAGGCCATACAAAATGGAAACTTCACGAATTCATTATACAGAAATCATTTTGAAGTCGTATGGCTCAGAATAAATTGCTGCTAGGGATCTGCAAGGATAATTTTTCAAAAAGATAATTTGATATATAATTCTGTTTCCATTGGCTAACATCTATTGCGCTAACTATAGGAGTGGGCGATTTCAAGAACGCCATTCATTTCACAAACATTATATAACCAAATGTTATATCAAAGTTTTAAATTAATAAAATCATTGAATAATGAAATGAATGCTTTGTTTCACAATTTAATTATTAATCAAAAGAAATGGTTTTTACATGAATTCATTACAATGTAATGATGTCTGTCCTCAATGTCTGTCCTATGAAAACAGCAGTAATTCTAGAAGATGTCAAAATAATACACATATTTGTTATTGGATTTACAATAAAACTGACAGAAATACTGATCGTATCCATGAGTCTAAACAACAAATGTTTTTTGTTTGTCAAAACGAACCACTTCTTCATAAGTCGGCGGTTCGTCTATATATGGCTGACAATCATTAGGGTAGAGCTCATCGAATGTCGGCGGAGGATAACCCTGATTAATGGCTGCGCTTATATCAGACTGTAATGATATCTGAGACGTTCCCAACTCTTGGTCTTCTGTTTCGATGATTGATTGCACAGTACAAGTGTCGCACTGCCTGTATTGAGACGACTGGTCTCTTCTGACCGCCTGTTCCACGAGTCTGAGGCCTCGTTTGGCGTTACCAAGAATAAACAGAAGACATATCCAAAGGGCCAGAATCACGAATATGGAGTAAATACGGGGCGGTTCTATCAAATCGAATTCAGACAACTTATTCAGATTGCGGTCCGTTTTCATTGACTCCAAACTCCTTTCCAAACAATCGCTGAGCCCTTCGTTGTCCAAACATTTGGGACCAATGTTTGGCTCACATTTATTGCTCTTATATTTGTCATAATGAAAGCCTGGTCTACATTTGCACTGCCCTTTGACACACACTAATTCAGAGCCTGAACAGCCTTCGTCTGAATTGCAGTGGTCGTCAAAATTAAGGGGTAATTTACAGTTATCTGCTTCAGAGTCATAGTAATAGCCAGTCTTGCACTGGCATCGGTCCGACTGACCGCACAGACTGTTCGCTACTTTGCTATAACAGTCGAAACCAGTTCTGCATTTGGCGCCGATTACGGCTTTTCTGACGCAGGCATTCGTTATATTATTGTATTGAAAGCCATTAGACCCATCGCACTCACATGTGCCCGGATTTGTGAACCCGAACCGGAACCATAACAGGACCCAGAAGTCATCCTTGAACTCTGTGTCCAAACCAAAACATCCGGCCTTTGGAATATGATTGCACTGAACAGAACCCATACAGCTCTCATTGAACGACTTGTGCTGCAGACAAATGTCATTGAGAAGACTGATCGGGTACTGCGGACCACATCTGCAGATCTGAGTCTTTTGGTCGCAGACTTGGGTCTCCGAATGACGACATCCAACGGTCGGATACTTTCTATAATCACATTTGAATATCTTCTCAGCACTGATACTATCGATCGGAATATTTAAGGAATAAATCGATATTAATGTCCAAATTATTTGACTCTGGATTTGTTTCGAGTGATTAGACATGACTTGCTTTGGAATAATTGATTCGATTGAGTCAATCAGAAACAGATATCACTTATATTTGAAATTCTGATGGAATCCATTGAATTTCACAACAATTCTTGCGCTCAGATTCTCATCCGCAGCGCCTCTCCATCGATGACAACACCAAACAAACTATCGATTTATTCCAATATTCAAACTTCTCCACTGAATGTGACAATTATTTGGGAAAAGTTTTGGCAATAAATAAATAAATTATCAAAAAATATCAAATAATTGTCTGCAATGATTGAAATATTCTGATGAAATGCAAAACAAAGGCTAAAGGGCCAAGATAGACCCTTGCTCCTACTTTATTGCAGATAAGAAAGCAAAAACATGAAACACAAACTTATCATTCAATTAAAAGTCTTTCGACTGATATTCCGGGAGAAAAATCAAAGTCCAAATCAGATGAATCAACTGAACTAACAATCAATTCTTGTCTTTGATGTGGAGAACGGACTGGTAGTGAAGCCTAGCTTTTCAGTCAAACACTAAATACACGACAAATAAAGGCATTCAGACATTCATTCAATCATTGACTCATTCATTACATCACTGTTTCAAAGCAGACGTCGACTAATGAAAGCCGATTACAGTTTAATATTTTCATATCATTTTATTCTACAAAGAGATTATAATTTTATATAAATATTAAGCCGACTCTTAATTCAAATAATTTCGGTTTAAATATAAATCGTTTCGACTGACAATCAGTCCATACATTGAGTAGACTTTGATCCGGAGTTCGGCATCAAATCAATTCTTGTTTTCGTTTTCGGTAAATAATACTGACTTTTAATTACTTACTTATAAAATGGACTCAATTTTAAATAATATGATTTAAAAGTAACGATAATTTCAGGAAATAATTGCGTAAACCATCGAAATGTCGGTTCAGTGGACACTTGTGGCGACCTTTTTGTACGGGGAAATAGCGATCGTTATTCTCCTTTTGCTGCCTTTCATTGCCTCTAAAACGTAATCCAAATGCAATTATATCTATAGTTGTCTGTAATTGTCATTAAAACTGTTTCATTTGTTCCCAAAAAAGATGGCAAAAGTTCTTCAAATCGCGTTTTTTGAAAAGTATCGAAAGTCAGGCCAACCTCTACTTCATGGTATTCATAATTATTCTGGTCCTTCTCTTCATTGGTTTGTTTCACTCAATTTTGTCCTAAATTAACGGTTAATCCTAAACTTTAGACTCGATTCGGGAAATGTCGAAATACGCGACGGAAAAGGTCCATGACTCTGACCATGGTCATCTGGACGCAGAGCTCCAGCACTCGATGAAATTGTTCAGAGCACAGAGGAATTTCTATATCGCCGGCTTCGCTCTGTTTCTCTGTCTGTAAGTCTTGTATTGACTTTTATGTCACTCATTTCATATGCAATTGAAGCCTGAAAATTGATTACAGAGTACAGTCTATCCTCGTTTTACAGAGAATTTTTGGTGCAGGCTCAATGCCATCTCTTTTATCGAACCTTAAGTTAAATCAGGGTAATTTTACATTGAAATATAAAGCTATGCTACAAACTCCTATAAAAAGGTGAATTCGCTTAAAATTCACTTAAATCCTATTTTGAAACGAGGAAAGACTGTATTGAAAGGTAATATTGAAATGCCAGACATTCAATGCTTAGCACTTGATTTGTTAGCATTTAACTGACAACTGATAAGCAAACAAATGCGTTATCGACTCAAATGTACTCAACGTTCCATTAGTTTCCATTATTTACTAGTTTTTAGTGTTCCTTCAATTATCAGATAAGACAACAGATTCTGAATATGAAAATTGAATTTTTATTTCAAATTTTAAAGTGTTATCAGACGTCTGGTAGTTCTGATTGGAAGTCAGGCCACACTGGAAGCACAGGCCGAAGCATCGCTTAAACAGGCACAGGGAGCCTCACAACACTCCAAACAGTTGATGGATCAATTGTCCGGCCAGTCCTCAGTTCAGAGTCGGGAAAGACTTAATGAAGAGAACGAAGGAAATAAGAAACTCGAAAAACAAGAGACAGAACTCAGAAAGCTTAAGGAAGAGTTGTCTTTGTCTAAGGAGGAACTGATTCGGTATCGGGTCAACTGTGAGTCCATGAAGAAGCAGGCAGAAGCTGTCAACGAAGAGTACGACCGGCTTATGGAAGAGCACCGAAAACTACAGGTCCGGACTAACTCTTATTTAGACACTTGTCCTAATCTGTTGCCTTTGTCTTTTAGCGCGAATTTGACCAAGTGTCAAACACTGCAGAAGTGAAGAAAGACAAGTAATTTCACCCAACTCTTCATATCAAATAAGACTTTAATTTTAAGTTCAAAACAACTTTTATTTAATAATTTCTATAAAAAATATTTTGCGCTTTAAAAATATGATTTGAAGGAAATGATTGCTTTTGATTTTTATATAAAACTGTAGTAAATAATCACACGATTAAAACGATTTTAAACTCTCAGAGAGTCAACAAAATATTAAATTTCGGGATTTTAGGCCTTCCTATCGATTGTATTACAAAAGTCAATAAATTTTCTTTATTTATGTTTCCGTATTTGATAGCCATTAGTGTTAAGGCACTCACAGACACCAGAGTCAGGACTAAACTCTTGGAATAGTTCGATGACTTCTTCTTAACATTATTATTGAGTTCGTCCTCTAAAGTGAATGGAATGGACAACACTTCTGGTGTCTGCGGTTCACTGATGTCTTCCACGGTTTTGATCTGATTCCTCAAAGTTTGTAAATCATTGAAAAGAGTTCGAGTATTGATTAGACTCTGAAGAGCTTCGCCGACGACCTTATTCTTTGTGGCCACGTCGTTGTTATGACTTAAGATCTCTGGATTTTTCTTGACTTTATTCGTGAGGAAGACAATTGTCTGATCGATTCGAGTCAAATGACTGGCGATATTCGACAAAATCACTAAGAAATCTGGACATCTGGAGGAAGACAAACAAAGATTATAATGGCTCATAACATAGTATCAGATCTCACGTAAGACTTGTGTCGAAATCCAAGTCTTTGAGACTTTCCTTCTTCCAGTCCTGTCTATGGAGAAGAATGATGTGTGAACTCAACTTACGAATCGTAGTAATGTCTTCGACACCGATCTGTCGGAGCACTTCTTCAGTGTTGGTCAGTAAGTCGTGGTAACCAAAGTTCCTTTTTTCAAACTCCGGCAGCAAATGTTCATAATTTGTTTGCGACAGAAATTCTGCCAATTCTTCAGTATTTCTGCCAATAAGACAATTGATGACTAAATTGGTTTGTAAAACAATCGAAAGATTCAAAACTTACCGAACTTTTGGCTTCTTTTCAGACTTTTCCTGACATTTGAATTCAAAAACAGGTTTGACATAACTATTCAAAGCAGTGATCTCTTCTTCACTTAATCTTCTATTTTGATGGCTTTCCCTATTTTCCAGACCATTTGAGTCATCACTGATTCGTTGTCTGATATTCTCCAAAATCTCATTTATCTATAAATATATTGAATTTGAGCCAAAAGTTAATCGAAACCCAATTTTTGGTACTTTTGAGCCGTAAATACCTTTTGATGTCCTTTTGAAAGTGCGATCTCAGCAGCGCTTTGAGAACTTCTTGTCTTTGAGGTCAAATCAATGCCATTGTTCACCAACTTTTCAATGACCTTTCCATAGCCTTCCCTTACGGCCCAATGGAGAGCCTTTAAATTGAAACAAATTATTGAAGAAAAACAACAAAATCAAGGAATGTCTTACATTCCAGCCGTCATTATTCGGACGATTGATATCAGCTTTGTTTTGGATAAGTTCTTCAGTCAGACCAGACTTTCCTGTTTTGGCCGCATATATGAGCGCAGAATTGCCGAAACTGTCGACGACGTTGATGTTGGCGCCAAATCTGATCAAATAACGAACGCAGACTATCAGGTCTTCTTCATTGGCATTACTGACACCGACGGCCATTAGTGGCGTGAAATTGTCTTCAAAAAGAAAAAGAATAGATGACTAGTTCTCTAGTGCTTAAACAAACCCAAGTGATAGTTAGGATCCGCTCCTTTTTCAAGCAAATAGTGAACAATATCTTTGTGGCCACAGTTGGAAGCGTACATCAGAGGTGTCCAACCGGCCACCAGAACAGTGTCCACAAAGAATTTGTTGTCAGTTTTCGTTTCGATTATTTCCCGCAAATAGTCTAAGTTTCCATTAATGACAACCATTCGGATATCATTCAGAAGAATACAATCTGAAGAATCTTTTCCTTCGATCAAAGAGTTTCGTTTTGGTTTTGGGTTTTCATCGATAACTGAAGTACTGGCTATCGGATCAACCTTTTTAAGTGATTGAACCGTTACATCATTATCATAATAATCATCGTATAAGTCTTCATCGTCACTCTCTTCAGCGCCTGCCGGCATCCAAGACATTGTCTTTTTAGCACTTCTTGGTATTCAAAAAAAAACTAAAATCTGCAAAACTATTGTTCAACTATTAAATTAAGGAATACATTAGTCGATTAGAAGACCCACTTCTTTAACCTCTGATGTCAATACTTCATCTGAAGCAAAGACAAGACCAATGTTTAGGTTGAGAGACGAAGAGCGCGAATGTCAGACAAAACACTTACATAAACATAAAAAGTGATCCAATTCTTAACAATGGACTCAACCAATAAATTAGGAAACAGTTCACATATGACGTATAGAAAGGGAACACTTTAAGAATTAGATAAATCAATTGGAATGCATTGAAGTGAGGCTCAGAGGGGAACAGAATATTGTGTTTATGGCAAACATCTGTTTTAATCAATTTGACAATCAAAACATAAACATGTGTTTTGACTCAAACTAGTTTTGTACACATTTTTACAAACATTGACAACAAAATGAGTTCAACGAAGTCCAGAGAAACGGAACAATTAAGTGAAGAAATCGATAAATTATCCATAAATGGAGAGACGCCAAAAAATAGTGGACTAAATGGTGTGAACTCGGATTCGACGCCAAGAAATCGGTCGAAAAACAACCGGAAGAAAAAAGTGCAGACAACTAAAGACAAACCGATTCTATTGTCAGACATCGCCGGATATCAGAAACAAATCAATGAATTGAGAGATTTGATTGAAGTGCCACTCAATAAGACAACAAAAATTAAACAAATGGGCATTTCTTTGCCTAAAACTGTTCTTCTATTCGGTCCGACCGGAACCGGAAAGACGTCGACAATTAAAGCCTTTTGTAATGAATTGAAACAAAAAATGCATTGTTTTTATAGAAATTGCGCCACAATTCTGGAGAAAACTAAATCAGAAAATGAGGACAAAACTATTTCCAAGCCTGAAGACAATTTAAGGACAATATTCACGATAGCCATCGAAAACAGTCCATGTCTTGTATTTCTGGATAACTTTGAGATGATTTGTTCAAATAAGAAGTCAAACGTGGATCAGGAAAAACGTCTGATATCTATCTTGTGCTCTATTTTGGACGATTTGCCGAATGAATTGCATATTGTCGTCATTTTTGCCACAAATAAACCCGATTCCATTGACACTAATCTTCGAAGGCCCGGAAGAATAGATCGGGAAATTGAGTTTCCGGTTCCGCTGCCATCTGAAAGGTTCACTATTTTTAAACTGTATTTGAATCAAACGAATTGTGAGGTCAGTGATGATGTCCTGCAAGAGTTGGCCCAATCGGCTCACAGTTTTACCGGCGCTGATCTGAGTCTGGTTTGCCGCGAATCAGCTCTAAATGCACTTAAAGACAACCGACAGCTCATTAGTAAACAAGATTTGTTTCGAGCCATGAAGTGTGTCCGCCCGAGTGCTATGAGAGAAATCAGTTTAGAAGTACCGAATGTCTTCTGGTCTGACATCGGAGGCATGCAATTAATTAGGGATAAATTGACCCAATGTGTGGTGTGGCCACTCACTAATCCCGAAGCCTTCCAACGGTTAGGCATTGAAGCGCCGAAAGGGGTGCTTATGTACGGACCTCCCGGTTGTTGCAAAACAATGATCGGCAAAGCGTTGGCCACTGAAAGTAAACTCAACTTTTTGGCCATTAAAGGACCCGAACTGTTCAACAAATGGGTCGGGGAATCAGAGCGAGCGGTGCGGGAACTGTTCCGTAAAGCAAAGGCGGCCTCCCCTTCCATTCTGTTCTTTGATGAAATCGATGCGCTGGCAGCTGAAAGAGGGGTCAGTCAAAGCGTTGTTGGGGACAGAGTTCTGACTCAACTGTTGACCGAAATTGATGGCATCGAACAGCTAAACGGAGTGGTAATCGTGGCCGCAACCAACCGACCCGATTGCATCGACAAGGCATTCATGAGACCCGGAAGACTCGATTCCATACTTTACGTGCCTTTGCCCGACATTCAGACCAGATATGAAATATTCCGCATAAGAACTGGCAAAATGGCGGTCGACCAGTGTGTCCAACAGTCTCTTCAGACACTCGCAGAATCTACTGAAGGATATACCGGAGCTGAAGTGACAGCCGTTTGTCAGGAAGCGGGACTGATAGCTCTTGCAAATAATTTGGAATGTAAACAAGTAGAGTTTCAACACTTTTTGTTGGCATTAAAAGCGGTTAAACCAAGAATTAGCGAAAAATCGATTGAAGTCTACACTAAATTTGAGAAAGAATTTAATGAAAGTATAACTAAAATAAATAAACAAGGGATAGCCAAGGTCCGACACCTAAGGAAAGGGTATAAGGGCAAAGTATATTGGCGGGGTTTTTCTCGAACCTAAGGGAAAGATATTTTTCATAATATAACAAGTTTATATAAAGTATTATCAGTTAATTTAATTGTTTAACTTATTATTAATAATAATGACAATGTTTCGAGAGCTCAGTTCTGAGTTAATAATAAGTATTAATAATAATTACATCGAAGTTATCGATCAGATCTGTTGTGCAATTGTGAGTAAAAAACTTGCATTTCTTATTAATATGAATCAACACAACAACAAAAATCTCAAATCAAATAAATTAATTGTTATTAAAATCAATGAAAACTCTTTTCATTCAATCAAATCTGTTTTGTCATTAAATTCATTATTATTTTGAAGCTATTTTCAAAATTTTGTATTTATTTGACAAAAATCTAAAGAAATTTTGATTTCAATTCAAAAAATTTATCCCAATGGTTAAAATTGGGAAACTTGTCTTTCTAAGCTCCAGTCAATTTGTTGATATTTGCTCCAACTCGATTATTTAACTCGACTGTTTAAATATCACTTTTCCTCATTCAGTTCTCAGCTTTCAAACAGTGAACATGGATATTATTTCAGCCATTCAATCTCTTGGTAACTGCGTTTGCTGTTGTATAAAGAGTGTCCTGGATTCTGTATGCAATATAACAAAACGGCTGATAGAGATATGTTTTCATAAAGAAGAACCGCTTGACTTACACCTAATAACAAGAGACGAGTACAAAGTCGACAAGGATAAAGACTACTAGGGGCAATTTATATTATGATCCTGTTCAATTATATCAACTTAATTTTCTCTGGCAATTATTATAGTCTTTATTGGTGTTATTATTAATTAAATCTTATTAAAACTTAATTAACATGTTTTTTAATTTTGAATTTAACATGTAATTACTGAAAACTGATTGATATCTTTAATTAATATTTAATAAAATTACTTTTAAAAATCAAACAAAACTCTCAATTATTTCAGTTTTTAATGTATCGAATGAGTGTTGTTTCTATTACCGGGGATGATCAAGGTGATTAAGCACTTTAAATTGAAAACTTTCTTAGTTTTAATTTTCATTCTAGATTTTAAGTTAACATCTCTTAAATGTTTCATTTAAATAATCTTTTGTGTAAAATTTGCCGAAACTATGTTATGACAGCAAATATCTTGCAAAAGATCATCTTGGTAACAAAATATTCATTCGATTTTCACGATTAAAAATGGCCTTAAAATGAATTAAGAGGAAGTTTTCGTTCAAATATGTTATAAATCAAATAAGGATTTTACCAAGGATAATCTTGCATTTCACTCTACAAATTTCATACCAAGACTATTTCATCTTTTTAACAAATAATTTAGCAAATAGTTCATTATTTTTTGATTATTTTTTGAACAAAATAATAAATAATGAAATTGCACATCTGAACTTTAGGCTCATCTCGCAATTTTTATTTAAGTTGAAAATTACATAATTTGAAATGAGCCAGATTATTAAACAAAGGTTGTAAAAATAATAATTATGTAAAATAGAATATACGAGAGTCTAGTAATTAGACAAATAATATTATTTCTTTATTATTTTGATATCATATCCTTGAGAAATAGTAAACATCAATATCTTGGCATACAATGAAAACCGGCATTCCTGTTCTCCTAACCATGCACATTTATACAACAATGAATAAAGCTTTTTTTTTGACTTGAAATATTTAAACAATTATTAATTTATTGTAAACCTATTTTAAAAATTGCGATCATCTTCTTTCAAGCAAATTGTTTAGCATTCCTATTAAGTTGAAGTAATTGACCCTGTTTATTCAGGTGATATTACCTTTTCTTGGCACAATTATCATTGTTTTATTCAATAATAAAACAAGTATTG